>JAQFXU010000301.1:0-62557 GCA_034693705.1 Spatulosminthurus flaviceps | reverse complement strand
ACACACGGACGTACGGACGTACGGACGTACAGCCGGACAAAGGTATATTACTAGGGCGCTGACGCCGCCCTAAAAACGATTGGATTGGCCTTTGGGGAAAATACTGGAAGTTATGCCATGAAGAGACGGACTTGGACGTATGGTTAGGTTCAAGACAGCTGTTGGTGAATATGAACGGCCAGTGCAGAGAATTTACTCCCTTGAACTTTCATCTTTGGAAGAGTTGAATGCAGAGGAAGTGCCGTGGAATGACAAAAAATGAAAACTTAGTCGAAAAAAGGAAGAACCCACAAAGATTCTAGTCAAGTCCAGAAGTCGAAGAATTATTAAAGTCACGGTGTCTTTATTTAATACAGTTGTTTAATTAATTAAAAGTCAATTATTGATGGAGTTATTTTATGGTTGTATCAAAAATAACTCGGTGCGAGAATGTTGGGAAATATGTATGATTATTGTATGTACATGTAAAATATGTACGTGAATTCAGTGATTATTGTGTATTTAATATTGTATGCGTATTGTACGAGATATAATTTAAGTTACTCTCACATTTGGGAAGTTACCCTCGCGCGGTTGGGAGTCCGCTAAAATCAGAATGGGTGATTCGTGGAATGGAATGTTAGCCGTTAAGTTTCTAGCCTCTGTGTACTTAGCTATAGGGACGATACTTTTACGTCCGCACTCCTCTACTCGTTAAAAGTGTATAGATACTCGTTCATTTTATTCATTCGTGGTCCTCAGTTCCTACGTGAATGAGCGATACATACAGATGGGCTTACGCTGTTAATATTGAAGTATTAAAATACTCATAGTACTATACACTCTAAAAAGAGCACAAAAAGATCTAACTTTCTTTCCAGCATCAACAGTCTTCATATGTTCCTGAGGTAGCTTTTATAGCAAGTCACTGGCATTTACCATATTCAACAGTATAGTTAGTCATACATACACTACAAATTTTAGCATAGGAGCTTCACAGGTTATATTTAAAATTATAAATTCATCAGTAAATACATAATTAATTTGAGCAATTTACAACTTTGTATCCCAAATATTCATCGTTGATACATCACATTTTTTCACTCAAGCAATGGTATACGTCTAGTGGAATACGATCGGCTGGACATGCTATTTTCAATATCGTCGTTTCATTCCCGTGCCTTTCGTATCATCCTCGATACACACGGATGTCCGATTATCGAGTTCTACATAAGTACAATGTTCTGGTATATATTGGGGGCGTTTCCAGCTAGGTTCACATTTGACCCTAAAAAAATTTATAAAAAACCACGAAAAAACGACAACTAAATGACGATTTTAAATATATATGCGGGAAATCCCATAGCTCTTAATGTACCAATGTAATTGTTTCTCGAATCCAAGATAGTGACATTTTTAAGACTAATTTCGACATTCTTAAAAATTGAATTTCATATTCCATTCACAACTGCAAATAAATACTGGGGCGAATTTAGTATTATCATCTTTAACAGTTATTTTTAATTGAAAAGAAACGTTTGATTCACAAAAATCTAGATACGTTTGTTCTTGAAAATCAAAATTAAATTCTATAACTCCATCCGGATTTGAAATACTATTTTTAAGTAATTGACCCATGATTAGAAATTTTATAACATTGTCTGTATATAGTCTAGGCTTGTTTCTGTGCATGTACGTGTAGTTACTTCTGCTCTATTTTTAACAGGATAAATAATTTAATCGGTTGAGAATAGAGCAGCATTGGTATTCATTAACAAATCCAGCTATTTTTATTCACTACAAAAATGAACTTGAAAACGTAGATTGCCGCATAAAAATAATTATTCAAACTACAATCCAAAAAAACTCATCTCATCCCTTTCTCCAGAAATTCGCTTCTGCAGTACAAAAAATCACGAGCGCTTAAAAACTAATAACAAAGCGTTCCTAAAAAACTTAAATAGAATATTTTCATTGAAGTTGTTGAGTTTGCAATTTAAACAAAACTAGTAATTGTGAAGAGTGCAAATCTGCACATGATTTCAAAATGCAAAGGAAAAAGGATTTGGTAGTTGCATTTTTTTCAAAACACAAATTTCAAGGAAAATATTTCTAGGAAAATATCCATATAATTAGGTCGGTTCTATGTTCCATATAAAAAATGTATGAAAAGTAATTATTATAATATTATTATTATTAGTAGTAGTAGTATACATAGACTGTAAATATTATTAAGGATCTGAGGTTTATGTAATATGTATATGACAATGGACCTATGTAATTCTTTAATTGGAGGTTTGTACATGATACGAAAAAGATGAAAGAGATTACTTTGGGATTTTCTACAGCCAGAGAGCTTGAAGCTTTTGAATTTTTCCTAAACCTTTCATCATTAGTTTCTCTTTTGCGGGAACACGCTCCCCTTTTGTATTCTCATCTCATTCCCAGCAAAATACATAAACCTTTCAAGCTTTCTACTCTTACCAGAGCTTATATCAGTACTATATAGAAAATCCTATTTATATTCCTCCATGGCTTGTATAAACACAACCGCAGCGCAGTGGAATCTACTCACAGGTGTGTGTGTGTATGCGTATGTATCATTTATTGTAAATCTAAATCTCATAATATTATAGCTCAAGCCTCATTTTATTTCTCTAGGATTTTTCAAGCTTAAAATTTAGTTTGTTGACTTTTTGTTTGATCACATTTTCATATAATTTTCTATGAAAACACACTTTTTTCCCTCCTCCTCTTGATCATCACTTTTCCAATAGTCGGAGTGACTTTTCGACGGGGGATAATTATTATTATCGATTGATATTCAAAAGCTATCTTTCTCTCTCTCTTTTCCCCTCCCCATACTTTCTCCACAAGTTTTAGGATTGAGGTTGGATGGCTAATTCATTATGCATTCATAATCAAATCCCAGGGGAAATGTTAACTTGAAGATGCTGTAACCTGCATAATTTTCCCTCGACTCAACCCAATCGACTGTGATTGAGAGGCTGGAGGAAATGTATACACTATAGGTAAATGCCCTTTCTCCCATTCAAAACTCTACGTACATATAAATGCACATACACAGTTTTATTTCTTCTCCTGTCTTTCCCCTCCTAATTACTCTCTTAACTCATCCCATTTTCATCTGACTTGATTCCAATGACTTTGGACACACTAAAATGTGACTGCAGATATAAAAGATTCCTCAAGCTTTCCCTTCCATCTATATGCGTTATTACTATACGCATTGTTTAAAACTTTCAAGAGTTTTAGGAACAAAAGGACTTATTCCTTTTACAACCTTTCGTACTTTCCGTCTTTCTCTCTGTACCTTGGAAAATATAAGTTGCAACTTCCTCTCGAAAATACTTTTTCTTATCTCCAGACCTTCCTCTTCTGCGTCTCCGTCTTCTAGTAACATTCTGCGTCTGGAAAATGTTACTTGTTACAAAATGTAACCTTTACCTAGGAACTTGTGCGTGTGATTACCTGTCTTTAGCCCCAAGCCACGGGGAAATATTGCAAGAGAAACCGTGCTTTCCCTTTAAACACCTTCATTTACATACATAGACATTTCTGCCCCGCTATACCCTTTTTTCATCCAGCCCTATTTGTATGCCGCTTCTACATTGTGAAACAAGGTTTTTTTCCATGATGGAGATGAAAAGTAGGATGATATTTTAAAATGGAGAAAGATCCGGAAGAGGAGGATAGATGTGTAGGAAGGAGTCGGAAGTGGATATGTACTTTCCAGGTTCCTTGATTTTCTAGTATATGTAATGTACGTTCTTTGAACATGGGAATTTGTACGTAGCTTAGAGCAGAAGCTCCGAGCTGCTCGTCAAAAAACCCGTCTTCCTCTTTATATTTATATACAGGGGTAAATATATGTATATGGGGAGGGAGTATACTAGGTCTGGATAATAGAGTAAACCGGAGACAGTAGTTGTCGCTAGGGGAAAACTCCCCAACGACGCGTATGCGGTGTGCGTGGGCTCTATGGTGTGTTCTTTTTTTGGAAAAAGAGAGAGAGAGATGAGAAAAATAAAAAAGTAGAAGACATATCCTTGTACAGGACTTTCCTTGCATTACAAGATGAAGGGAGTGAAATTCTTGTATCAAGGCTAATTCACTGAATGGGATCTAGACACTAATGCAAAAATATCGTATGAAAGCTCCCTTTATTAGCTGGTTTAGAAGTGCCAAAACGAAAGTCAATTTGGGAACAAGAGGCGTCTTTCCCTTTCTTCCTTTTTCTTCAATAGAATTCTCGGGACAACAATGCTCTCCCTCTATTGATAGTACTACAAGGGATTATATATTGGTGCATGCTCATGTGGGATGACTCTAGTGCTCTGCAATATTCTTGTCTGTCTCACAAGTCCTTCTTTATATGTAGCTTATGTACAGTATATGGTGTGTGGGGGAGTTTTTAAAATCTAGGAATATAAATATTCCAGAGTTGACTCCATTCACTTAAATCTAAATCCGTGGGAGAAAATCCTACTGAGAGTTCACTCCGGGTTAAAGCCCCAGTTCTTGTGTATTAGTGAGTCCAATACTTAACATTGGATTTGCATATGAAGAGTTGAGGACCAAAATAGCGTGATTGGGAAATTTGCGAAAAATGTTGTTTATTTTTTATTTTTATGGAATTTTGTCCTAACGAACTGAGGAGAATTTCTTGGAATTTGTCTTTGTAGCTTTAACGTATTTTATATAACACAGGGAAACCGTAGTAGCTTTCGGTGGTGAGTTGCTCACACTGGCTATTTGACCCGGTAACCTATTCCACACCTCGTCTTCTTATGTGAGAGGAAGATACATCTTTTCTATCTATTCTGAGTGAGAGAGTAACAGGAGGCTGAGCTTGCTCTTGTAACACACCTGTTCGGAACAAGCTGTTCCACTTTGCTTATACAGCGGTTCGCACACATGTAAAAGTTATTAGAAAAATTAAAAGCGTCTGCTTCTGGTTATCTTCACCATTTGTTACTTGAACGTATACGTCATTTACTGGTAGTAACATCTGCTCCTACTAAAATACTCCCCTATCAATAGATATATACACCTCGTAAGTTTAGCAACGCCCAATTTTATGTATCACCAGCCTCAGGAAAAATGTTGGGTTTTCGTAAACAATGATTACAGACCGTTTTGATCCTTCATACTTCCGACCTATATATTTTTACATTGAATTTTCCCAATAATAATAAAATTGTAGATTCTAAAGCATTAGAGCCTTTTTATGACACAGTTCGATAATTGAAAAGCACAGCATATGTGTGCAATGTAAACTTAACGTGGTATGTAAATAATGGCTATATCAATGAGCAGCTTTCCTTAAAATTCAACTTGAACAATTTCCTTGTAATTTTTTTCAGTTTGGTGAAAATCCTCAAGACAAGATATTACAAGTGGAGGTATGTGTGGAGATGTTGAAGAAGAGCAATGATGTTGTTTCAAGTCAGACACATTGTTAGGATATGGCTGGGAAAATTATGAGATACGTGCCTTGGAGAAGGTTCCATATCCAAACCTATTGTAAACATTCTGCGCTTATGTAAACAAAACAAACCTTGTGTACTCACTTGTTCATGTTACTTATAGAGAGAGAGAGAGAGAGCTACGTGCTTATATGTAGAACGTACATAAGTATTCCAGGTACAGTTTGAAATTGATTTACTACCCCTGAACTGTAGCTCCTCACATATGGGATGGGAAAAGTAGGATTTTCTATAGAAAATAGGATCAATCTATAAGAAGAAGCTATGAATAAAGTCCATGCCTATTTCTCCAACTCAGTCTCACTCTATGTTACTATATACATATGTATATATGTACCTATGAAGAAATATTTGGCTTACGTATACGGATGGAAATAGAAACGTATAACCTAATAAGGTTGGGTAAACAAAAGTAATATAGAGATAGATTCTCGTTTGGCAATGGATAGGTCATTCGGAGGGAAATTGTAGGCGAAGATGCGGTGAAGGAAATTCCTGGAGGAGAAACGGAAACCCAGGGCTGCTTTCTTGGCTAATACAAAGTTTGTATTAACTTTTAGTGGAGTTGTGGGACAGGGGGGCTCTGCTCGTAATATGTACCTCTAGAAATATGTGTGTAGGTAAATGAAGGCTGCTCCTATCCTCCTACATTACACTACAGGTATTTTTGCTCAAGTTATTTAAAAAGGTGATTTTAAGGCTAGACGGAGAGAAAAAAACACAAAGAGTTGAAGAATAGGAGTTCCTTGGGAATAAAACTAGTTTTTTAGCTCTGCTTTTATATTTGAGCTTCTAATTTGTCAGAGTATGGTAAAAGTATAGGACTTATACGTATAACCCTGTATGTAGATAAGCGTTAAAAGACAAGTGTAATAAGTATGAGTGTAAAAGCTGGAATTTCGGGAGTCCAAATGTCCTTTATTATGGTTTCTATTAATTCAACCAGGACAGCTTTCTCTTGTTTTTTGGCTCGAGTTGAACATCTCTTTCGGCTCTCCCTCCCGGATTAAACTCATGAGAAGCTTGAAGAATGGGTTGGAGTTAACAGGGCGAAATTCCTTCAATCCATGTGTAACATTTAGTTAGCAAGGGTATATATATACTTCTATTACCCAACATTGTTGGACCTACACTCATAGCAAAAATACTATTATGTACGGAAGGTGAAAGTCAGCCATTTGAGCCTTTTGTCCCAAGGAAAAAGCATTAAGGTTGCTTTCTCCGCTCCTTTCTCCCTTCCTCTTTCATTTCACTCAAACCAACTTATATATAGAGAGAGATACGGAATAGTGCTAAAAAATTACATACATATACAAATATCTAAAAGCTTGAACATACATATCCAGCCAAAATGTATTGTAGGATTGGCAAGAGGAATCTCTGTGGATAATAAATATTAGGAAAATTACTGAAATCTGGATAACACAAGAACTATTACATAGAGGCTCACTCAATGCTGTAGGTACAGACAATTCTTATACGTGTATTATTTTATCTACATAATGGATAGGTAAAGTACATTCCTCCCAGCTATATAGTAGAAATAAATGAGAGACAATATAAGCCCAGGTTTATTATGTTTTCTAGACCCTAGGCTATGCACAAAAATTGTATGCATCCCTTCCTTCTCCGCTATTTCTATATATCTACAAAAGGTCCTGGCAGACAGACAGGAAGCAAGTCGTAGCAAACATATGAGTGGATGAATAGATGAGTTTTTTTTTTACTATAGGATAAGAGATGAGCTTAAATCACAGATGTGCTGCCGGAGAGCGTGTATAGTTACCATAGCACACTTTTCACCATACAATGCACATTTGTACATTTTGCAAATTGAGTGTAACGCTGGAGGAATTCCTATGGCATATTAACTCAACCACCTCTATACCATTAATAGGGATATGATCAACGGAAATGGAGAGACCTGTGGTGAAAGGGGGCAAAGGAGTTAACACACTTTGTCTTGTCAAGATATAGCTACTACTATGTGTACATAAGCTTTCTATTTAATAATAAACTTCCCCTTGGTTTCTATTTCAAAATCTCATATCAAATTACATTTCCATACATATCAAAAGAATTGAGCAATAATAATAATTATTATCATATAATTCCTCCTAAAACGTTTACTTCAACTTGTCATTGAAAATAAATGAGATTTTCTGAGTAAAGCTTTTAACTAAATGCAGTCAAATTCCTATAAAGTTATTGAGCTTATATAAGAGTCTACATTTTCAATAATAATAATAAATAAGTTACTCTATAGAGTCTACAACTAGTCCAGTACTAGTCTACAACAGATGAGTTAGAAATGATTGGGGGAAAGGATTTACGTGTATGTAGATATTTACAATATGTACGTGTGTGTACTAGGAACTTTGTTAAATAACAGCCTTAGGGCTTAGGATTGTTTGACTATGGTCTTAGTCAAATAGTAATTTAATGGTAATTATTACACTGTATAACACTATTATATAAAGTAAATAGTATCTGGCAATTTGGTATACAGAAACAAGGTTGTGGCTATGTTCATTGGGAGGCATTTGGCAATTGGTTGCCAATTCATTTAATTAATATCCGTCCTTGTATTTATATACGTGTATGGATTTATAAACAAAGTGGCTTTTCCTCTTGTATTTAGTTTATACAGAGAAGAGATGGTTATCTATAAATACTCGGCTAATTACATTCCAATTCCACACGCCATTCAGACTGAGATTATGATGGTAATAATACATATCTACACTACACTCTTCTCACAGCTTCATTCATCACCATTAATTTGGAGCTGGAAACATATAACTATAGAAAAATATACGTATGGAAGCTTTCCCTAATGCTCTTTCAATAATCCATTGAGAAATGAATAAATTTAAATGCACTCATCAATGTAAATGGGGAAGGACATGGAGGGTTTGATATGAAATGTAATATTTTGGTTTGATCTTTTTATGTGTCATTAGTTTGAGATTTTGTTTCTTCCACTTCTAGCCCTGGAATATCACATGAGGTTTGGTTGAGTCTCTCTCTTTCTCTCTCTCTCTCTCTCGTGTAAGAGTGATATCCTGTGAAAAGTTTATGTTTCTATGATACTTTACTATTATGGTGAGAAAAGCTACTACATAAGAGGAAAATGTGGTAAAAGGGAGAGCCAAGAGAAAATTGTCCTTTGAGACGAGCCTCAGGATCTCTCAGTCACTCAGTCAGTTTAGAGTCATTTCACCCACAAATCTCTCTATGTAAATGGCTTCCACCTAATATATTAAATACATACAATATACCAAATTTTATACATAAAATACATATGATATAGAATTCAATTCAAAACTGGATTAACCATAAAAGTTTGAATGAGTGTGGATTTCTCTGGTTTTACTCTTATACTCTAGAGGAATTTTAATATATTTTACGTAACTATATAATTATATGAGGAGGAAGAAATATAAGAATATTTGAGCTTATCAAACTGGATGAGTTTGGAGGTGTAGTATTTCTAATATGTACATACATGTGCAGAGATATATGGAAGGAGGAATATGTATGTAAGAAAATGTTGCCGAGGTTTAATTGTGTGTATTTATGGGTTTATGACAGTTAGAGAAGCCCCCAAGCAGATGTGACAAGCCGACAAAACTGTATGAGAAGCAAAACTCGCGGACGATGATATTTTCCGAGTCTTCCCTGACACCCGAATCCCGAGTGGGCTCTAGTGTCAGAATTTCCCAGTCGTCCACGAGCACTCGAATTCATCAAAGGAAGCGTCTCTTTTGTGAAGGTATGCATTCCATTTTCTTTCTCTATACTATCTATATAGTCTCTATCTCTCTCACGGCCCACATCTCTCCCTTATATATGAGAATACTTTATTACATAAGAATATTGTCTAGGAGAAAGTATATATACGAGGAGAGGATACTTTCTCCAAAGTCCAGGATATCCTATGACTACCAAACGGAGGAGACTTTCTCCGGATCCTCAGCATTATATCTTTTATAATAAAGCCGGATCCTATGGGCTTCCTTACGGGTTCTTCCCTTGGAAAAGATTGTCTACGTATTTTACTACACTGTACTATATAAGGATCTTAGAAATATCTTATAGGTATAGCAGAAATATAATATAAAAATCTTAGGATCATCAGGACCTTAGGGATCGTTTCAATCCTAATATAATATAAAAGGAGTAGATGGATTTAAGTCAAACGGCAATTTCCCTTTCTCCCTTGAAATTCTTCATCTTCGTGGTTCAGAGCTTTCTCTTCCTTATCCTTTTAGAGTCTTATTCAAAGTTAATCACAACTATACTTGCTCCTATCCATATGACAAGCAAGGCTGGGACACAGGGTTAGAAATTAAATAGCTGTAAATTACTAAAAATGTTATTACTTTCTGCATATGTACATAATTATTATAGGAGAGTATGACAAAACAAATTAAATTTAAAATTCTAAATTAAATTCCAAGACGTAGACATTTTTAGTAAAAAAAGAGAAAATGTTTGGAGTGGACATTTCCATGTAAATAGGATTAATGTAAAAGGAAATTGTGAACAAGTACATTAGAGAGAGAGGAAAAGTAAAAATATTTATGAATTTTTGTGCCTTAATGTTCAATTATTATTATAGTTTGTTCCAGGACTGTTGTTGAGGAATTATGTGGTAATTAGGAGAGAGGAAATATGGTGATGTGAGGAGGGAAATCATTGGCCGGGAAAAAGTACTTTACACTTGATGACTTTGGGGGAGGGCAAACCATTATTTCATGGTTGGAGTAATAATAATAAGGCTTCTATGGCCTTCCATGTTCTTTCCATAGCTCTTGATAATTTACAACGTGTCGACTCTAGAGTCTCGTCCTTCCAGCACTGTTCTCCTTGTTTATCTTGATGTGAGAGTTTCCTAGGGAGTGTGAGAAAATGTTGTGTGCCATGATTGGTTCAGCCTTATGTCCTCTTATCCACTTTCCTATGTATATACGTATAGTTATAGAAAGCTCACTGTTGTAAATAACTTGGGAAAAAATATGAGCTGTTGCCTCTCCTGACAAGAACTAAAGGCACTGGGTATCGGAACCAACGAGCTAGTTATTATTTACAGGCGTCATAGGATAAGGGGAGGATTGATCCGGATCATTAGAGGACTGATGACTTACATTCCCTTCTCGTGAGATTATCCAAATTTGTAAACAGAGGAAAAAATCCATAATATAAATGTACATATCGTCGGGTAAAGTCCAAAAGGCGCTATATGCAGAAATCGCTTAAGCATGGTAGTACATGTTAAATCCCGTATAAGCGATTTTTGCATATAGTGCCTTTTGGACTTTACCCGATGATATGTAAATGTAGACACATTTATATCAAGTTCATGTATGTATATGCATATGTACCTTCGTATAGAAATATCCTATACGCATAAATTAGCCAGAGTTTTCTGTATGTTTCAATACATTACATAATGAGCAATTTATAATGGGAAATTTTTTAAGGGGCGAAGCCTCTTCAACGAGGGTCTTTATTTTAACGGTTAATGTTTAGATAAATCAATTTTAAAATTATATTTAAGTTATATTTCCGGGTCAATACAAAAAGACTGGTCTCCCCCAGTATCACTGTAAAGTTTAGAAAAAGTACATGTACAAAGAATTTTGTAGGACGCCAATCTTAATAATATACTTATTTGCATAATCTTTTATCCCCTGACCAGTGAGTAACAATTTTTTGAATTCACCCAAAAATTGTGTCTCTTTTGCTTCGATCAAATCAGGTATTTAGCGCGTTCTTATTTCCATAGTCGCCGGTTGATACGCGTAAAAAATGTAAAATTTTCTAAATCTCACAAACACTAAAACACACAAGAGTACATACGAACACAAATCGGAAGTTAGTACTAGTGTCCGCCCAGTGGGAACAAACCCCTTTCCTTTAATACCAACTACAAACCACTCCGGGATTCGAACCCGGGACTCAGACGATATTCGTAAGCGAGACCTTAGCCACTTTGATATCATGCTCCAACAGCTAGTGACCACTAGGCAAATTGGAATTTGTTGAGCCTCGGATCTTTCCATGCTTATTGCTATGAAGGAAAAAGCTGGACAAGACATGTTATTTTATGCATAAAATTAATTAATGGAAAATTAACATTCAAATTTGGTGTGTAATTGTGAGAGGAAACTCGAGAGCTGAAAGCTTCACCCCTTAATGTGACTTAGCAACTTGTGCTAAGCACCAGTCTTACTTTTAGTACTCATAATGTGAATAGCCCATCTTCTTAATAATGTTGAAGGAATCTATGTTGGAGCCATTTTTAGGGATTTTTAATATTACTAAAAATACATAGAGGAATTGATGTTCTATAGAGAAGAAAATTTAGAAGAAGTTTCTTATAAAAGTATAGTAGCTATATCCTTTACATGCCGCCTTTACATAATGACATATGTGTAGATTGTTTATGTAGAAATTCCATTCCCCTGTCACCCCATTTATAACTAGTGACTTTTAAACTAGAAATTTTGACAGAGAGCTTCCCACCCTCCCTATATCTCCCCCTCTAGTATATGGAGAGTTCCATATAAGTCGAAGTGATTGTGAGTGTCAGCTTGGCAATTGGAATTGACATATAAGAGGGATTAAATATTAAGGAATAAATAACAATTGCCAACTGTCGACTTGACATTCTTGAAAAATCATTCCAATTTACTAATAAAACCAAGGGATAAAAAAAAGTTCTTTCAACAAGAAATTCCTCCAACTTATCCAAACATTATTACTAGGATTTTCTTATTGTAACTTCCTCTCTCTCTCTCTCGCTGGATCTCTACCCAAAGAAAAAACAGTAAGGGGAAGGGAAAAAACATGTGCCATAAATTTCAACACTACTTTCCTAATAATTCAATCGAGCAAAAATCTTTCTTTAGAATAAGAAAAAAACTTATAATAGGAAAGTATTAGGGAGGAAGAAGAAGACGGGGGAAAAGAAAAAAGGGTAGAAAAAAGTCTCATTTTTTTCCTAGTAAAAGGAATAAGAAAAGGAAGAAAAATATTCTCAAATCAGTATGACATAAAGTATTGTAGTTGTTTCGGAGAGCATGTAGAAAATAGGAAGGGGAAATTATTTCCTAATGTTCCTACATGACCTGGAGTATAGTTGCTCCCTTGAAGAAAAAATAATAATTTACTCAACACAACAAGTACTGTTGAGCTTTCTCCACTTTCTCTTTTCCGGTATCATTTATAAAATAAATTTATATGTATACACGTGCTTTCCCTACATACACACACATGTGAATGTATGGACGTGTCGATAATTTTGAATGAAATCACCCTTTCTCTACCTCTTGCTTTCTCCCCTTTTCTTTCACTCACTCGCTTTCTCTCTCTCTCTGCAACTCTGCCGTGCTATAACTACAGTTTTGTACATTGGTCTTCTACATTCATCATGTGTGTATATCTGTAGTGTATCTTTGAGAATAGTGTAATGGAGACAATCCAAGGGAATTTGTATGCGTGGCCCGATGCTCTCTTTATTCTCATTGCATAGCAGAGATATTTTTGTGGTTTCTCCTTCATCCTTCCTTCCTTTCCTATTTCTCTCTTTCCTTCTCCGTTCCCTTTCTCTTTTCTCTCTCCCTCTCTCTCTCTCTCAGCCACTTCGTTTTGCTCCTTTAGTTTTCTTTCTGCTTCCATAGGTTTTAGTTATCCATAGAGGTGATACTTGAGGTCCACAATATACATATGTCCGCTCTAGTTTATTTTTTTACTTCATTGCATCCCGTCTGTAAATTTGTCGGGAGCTGCGCCGAACCATCAATTTTTCTTTTTTTTTTTTAGATAATACACTCCATCAGATATAGAGAAGTGTCTACGTACGCATCTCCTAAAAGAGAGTGGAACTACAATTGTACAAGCATTGGAGGTAAAATATAGAAGAATCCATCCTGAAAGCACAATGGAATTTTACAAGGATAGTACAGAGACTGAATGTATAGGGAAAAAGTAACCTACATTCGTGGAGCGTGGTGAAAGTAATGAGAAAATTTGTATGTAGTGAAAGCAAATAATATCTATATTGAAAGTAGAGAGAGAGAGAGAGAAAACATCAATAGTGAAAGTAAAGGGAAAGTTTACATAGTGAAAATATGGAGAAAGTCTAACTATAGGGAAAGTATAGAGAAATATTGTGCATAGTGAAAGTATAAGGAGAAAGCATGAATAGGGAAAGTAAAGAGAAAGTGTGCCTATACATCGTGAAAGTATAGAGAAGTTTCTGGAGCCCAAGTAAAGGGAAATTACTGATAGTGAAAGTATTGGAGAAAGTAAAGTAAAACTGTTGATAAATATGTGCGTCCCTCACATGATTCCTTTCTGTCCGTATGAGTTATAACTATAACTACGTGTATTTCTGATAGTTGGAACAAGAAGGTTTTCCCCTAGTTTTCCAAAAAAAGATATTCTATAGGTTTTTTTCTTCTTCTTGGTAAAATGGGAAGAAAAAAAATTCAAGAGAATGGAGAGAGAGAGAGAGAGAGAGAGAGAAAAGGAAGAAGGGTGGAAAAGTGAGGAATGTGCCGACACTTTGCAATGTTTTTCACCCCTACTTGTGCATTCTGTGTACTCTGTGGTTTGGTAATTCAGCCCATTTTCTTCAGGTTCTTATGAAATACTAGTACATACTTGTATGTAAGAAAAAAAGTACAGTATAAGTTACAAATAACACCCAGTTTTTTTCTCACTTGCTTTTTTACACTTCTTTCCTAAGGAAGCGTGAGAGAGAGGGAGAGAGAGAGAGAAAAAAACTCTAGACTTTAGTACCACCGCAGTCTTGCAATTCTCTACGAAATTCCTTTTGAATTGTAAGCATTATTGCTAACGTAATTCACAACTTATGCCACCGCATGCTAAATAACTATATCTAATTTTCCCCTTATCTCAACTCACCACTCCTCCATTTCTCATGCCAAATAGACACACACAAGCCTTGAGAATTGGGTCTCCCTTAAATGTAACAAAAGATTTCTCTTTAAAATTCTTCTCCACGCAAGGTGAAAGCCAACTTAGAAAATTTTACTCAACTAAATATGTTCCTCTTGTACTCGACAACCTCTTTACAAAGCCTCCAAATAATTATCCCCTTATTCTTTTTTCTAAAAAATATATTTTATATCATCCCTCAAAACTTTTCTCTTCTCCCATATTATTGGACATTCCAGATAAAATCCTACCATAAAATTCTCAGCTAATTGCAAGTTTATACAATTTACCAGAAAAGACATGAGAGAGAATTGTATTCATAAAAAAATATCCTACTAGTAAAAAAAATAACACACAAAAGATTTTTTGATTTCACACAATAAAAAAATAAGGCAGATAGGAAAGAGAGATTTGAAGTAAAAAAAAAAAAAGAAAGACGCAGATTGAATAGGATTTGAAAAAATAAGGGGACCCGCCCTCAGCTATATCTGTACATATAACTACACATATGAAATACTATGGGAAATCCTTTGAAATGTTTAAAAAATTGTTGGTGATAGGAGTAACAATAGTAGAGTAATTTACACTTGAGAAAGGGAGCTTGGTAGCTTGCGGGCGGTAAAATTGGCGCGGAAATTCGATTTGGGACTCAATACGTGTCTATATATAGATTTGTGATCGTCTCTACATCTAACATTTTTATATATCCATAAAGCTATATAGGAAAAAGGGAAAAAGTGAGAGAAAAGAACCTTTTATATCCAATGATGGTTTACCATAAGAAAAGATTTTTTTTGTCATTGTTGTTGTTCAAGTTGTAGAATTTGGGGGGAGAGAGAGAGAGAGAGAAACGGAGAGCCCCAGAAATAAAGATGAGCGAAGGAAAGAAGAGAAATAGGATTTTCTACATTTTCAACCCCAATGAGTAGTAGATATGGTAAAGTTGACTCAAGTTGAACGTGTAGCATGAAATGATGATACTTGAAGGGAGAAAGTAAACCATGTTGCTTTTATTAATGCAGGTATCCATACTCCCATGGATTGTTGTTGTTGTTGTACTATTTCCCATGTATATCTTTCTCTATGGATATCTCTATATATAAACGGGGAAAAAGTGAAAGCTTTTCTAGAGAAGTTTTGAGTTGTATATGACATTATTGTAAATCTAGAGAGAGAGAGAAAGTAGAAGAAATAGTAGTAGTTTCCATTTGAATCCTTTCACAAGTCAGTCCCTTTCCTTGTAAATTTTCAATGGGATATACTTTGCTTGGATATCCATTGCTTGGAGAAAGTATGTTCTATAGTAGGGAAAGTAACGTATATAAATTCCTATGGTAAAAGTAGCTATCCATAATAGTAGTTGATTCCATCCCAGAGAATAATAGGAGACAAGAGTAAATAAAAGCTATAGCATTGTGAGAGATGAAAACCTCTAGCTTTCTCCCTAGCTTTCTTTTTCCAAATCCTGTAACTTTCCCCAGAGCTATACAGTCATATAGTCATGGATATATTACATACACATAAAGTAACATAGAATTGAAATCAAAATTGTATCAACTTTTACGATCACCACCAACGAAATGTCGATGAAAATGAGCTGGATCTTACTTAGTCTATACCCAATCTCTACCCATAGATCTTTCCAAGCTCTATTCTTTCTCTATTATGTAATATGTGAGAAAACTTTCTCTTTCAAATGAAATTATACTATGGACTTCCAAACATACACACTCACACACATACACAGTCCAGCTATAATTTAACTTACAATTTCGATTCAGACTTACGACCATTGCTATGGTTTTTCTTGTGAAAATCACTTTCTCTCGCTCGGAGTTGGATTAAAAGTGTAAAAAAATGGGGAAGCATTTTCCTTGCTTAGGTCCGAGAAAATCCAGGAGTTTCTATTGTTATTATTCTTATCTTTGGGGAGCAAGTCATAAATTTATATATGTATCAATATACATAGTATGGTTAAGGGGGTAAATGAGGGTGAGTTTGGAGGAGGTGCTGGAGGAGCATTAGGATTCCACACAATAATGGCAAAATTATACACTTTTTCAATCATTTATTGTACTTACTTCCCTACTGGATTTTAGGAGCAAATTAGGAGAAAGTTTCTACTTTTATGGTTATGGTGAAAGTACTTTTACAATTTTCTAAATTACAAGGGAATGTTTTTTCAGAGAGAGAGAGAGAGATGAAAGGGAAAGCCCTTTGAAAGTTTAATTTTAAAGGAGGGAATTATTGACTGGGAGAAATTACAAGTGAAAGTCAGGAGAAAACGTGATAATATGGTAAAAGCTAGGAGAAAAAGTAGAAGAAAGGCAAGAAACTTGGTGAAAGCACAAGTTACAGAGAAAACATAGTGAAAGTAGGGAGAAAGTAAAAGTAAGACAGGTGCAGACTTGGTGCAAGCAAGGAGATGGAGGAAAAGTTAGACCGAAAACATGGTGAAAGTACAAATTGAAGAGAAAACAAGAGAAATTTTACACAGGGGTTGGAGGGAAATCAGTCTGAGAGGAAGGAGAAAGTCCAAGTGGAAAATAATAATGTATATTGATGGGAAGGAGAAAATCAAAATAGAAGAAACAGAGAAAAGAGTATCTTTTGCTAGGGAAAAGTGGAGGAAAAATTCTAAGGGAAGAAAAAGTCTCTGAAAACTCGGAGAAAGTCCAGGGAAAGCAACAATGAAAGGAATGGGAAAACTCATTGGAAAAATCTACTGAAAGAATTAAAGTACTGAGGAAAAGAAGTCCCTCTCAGTATTTTCTTGGACCAAGGAGAAAGTAGAATAAAAGATAGAAGAACGTACGGAAAGAAAACCAATGTTCTTATAATCTTCCCATATAAATTTACTTGTGAACCCACCTACATCCACCCACCCACACGCACAATATATAGGAAGAAAGCAGCCTAGATTTTTCAGGCTATCATCTATAGTATAAGCTCTCCATTCTTATATGCTCTCTTACAGATAAGAATAAAAGTATAAATAGAGAAAGGATTGAGAGCGATCAATGCTAGTTTGATTTCACTGTGAGAGCAATTTGTTGCGGGAGATTGGAATAGGCGAGAGATGAGATGTGATATGCGAATGTTCTAGTCACTCGAGAGATCGATTTGAAGAGCGTGTCTACACAAATATGATGATTCTTCACGTATGTCCAACCACATCTCTTCCCCCTTTTTATCCATAGTTATCTTTTCTTGTCCCAATCCCCTGTCGCTCTCCTCTTCACTCTCCTCTCTTCTGGTCATTTTCCTTCTTCTTCTTCCTCCTTAAGTACAAGAAAGAAGAGTGAGAGAGAGAGAGAAAGATCGAGAAAGTAAGGAGAGTTACAGCTTTTTCATCCACTTGCCCTTCATGTTTTCTCTTGTGTATTTTCTCCAGCAATAATAAATATGGGTCGTCATAAATAAAGGCTTGTGTCTGCCTCTCTTTTTTCACTTGTTTTGCCCATTCTTTCCTTTTTTAAAAAAAATACTTCCTTTTTTCTCTCATCCCTTTTTTCCATAGTTAAAATAAAACTATTTCTTCCCCAGATAAAATCCACATTTGACATTTCACAAAATCACAAATGTATTAAAACTCCTCCTCCTACGATTATACAAATAACCAAAAAACTTTAATATTCACAGGAGGGAAAATTTGCAAAAAATGCATAGAAAAATATCATTAAAAATTGTACCACCATTAGAAAAACATTTTGCAGGCGGATAAGGAAGGAAGGATTGACCAAGTTTCTTGTTATACAAATTAGCTATATATTTGATGCATATAGGAAAAAATCCCATACTTTTCTATAGAATGTTATGTGCTAGGATATAAAAAAACCAATAGCATCGGATGCTTAAAATAGCCTAAGAACTTATTGCAAGCTCGGTCCACTAGCTTTGACTCTTTGGAGTGTGCTGGAATCGTGCAATAATCGTAATAATGGTGAGTAGACGTACACTCCTCTTGTTTTCGGGAGAGGAGAGAGAGAGGAGAGAAAAAAAGCCAATATACAGCTCTGGGGATGTGTATTCTCCTGTAATGGACGTGTTGAAACAAAACTTTTTTTCTTCTCCTCTCTTCATCCCACTTTACTTCCATAATGTTTTCTCCACTTTCTCCGACTTTCTCCTTTACTTGTGTTCTCTTCTATATTACGAGATACAATGTAAGATACGGGAATGGCCAAGATATAAGTTCCAATGTGTAAAGATTATATACAGGGAAGATTACCAGGGAAAATACATATATAAGATAGTGGAGAGCACGTCTCTCCTCCGAGCTTGAGAATCTGTATAATATTATTGTACGTGATTCCTTCCTAGAGTTTATTCTCATCTTGTTGCTGCTCCTGGTGGTGGTAGCTCGTCTTGTGACAAGTGGGTAGTGTTGTTCCTCCTACTAAACCTCCTTTATTTTTTTAGAGTGAGAGAGAGAGAGGAGAGAGAGAAACAAATCCAGAGAAGGGGGGTCAATTTTTTTAAAGCAATTCAAGTAGTCCTATATAGTGAATAAGCTTAAGTCACTCAAGTCACTGTTTTCAGTTGAATCACGTAGGAAAAAATGTTATTGAGGATGAGTAGCTATATACATGGTAGTAAATACGATTGAGGAGGTTTCAAGGATTTGTTCTTGTTTTTCTAGGGAAGGGAAAAAAGGGGGAGAGAAAAAGTCATTGAGACAGTTTGACCGTTCGGGGAAAATAGCGAGGGAAAAAAGTATGTAATAAGAAAAGTATTGGGGACAAGATAATATGAGAAAAAGCGTCAATTTTTTTAGAATCCGTTATTATGGACAAGGTTAGTGTATTTTGTGAGTGGTTGGATATTTGTGGGTGAGGTAGCAGATTTGTGGGTAAGTTTTTTTTAAAAGCCTCCTTCTGTTTTTGTGATGTGAGTAAGAGAGAGGAAAAAGCTCTTTTGACTTGGATTTTCCTATATGGAGACGTGTCTTAGTTTATGAGTGTCCCTAGACCAATTCCCTCCATGACTTGAATCTCTCTCTCACAGTTTGAAGGAAAGTGACAGTTTGGAGAGGTACGTATATGTATACATGGCTATTTGGACATGATGTTTCGATAGATGAAGGATTTTTGTGTGTGTAAGGAGAAGTAAAGAGGGAAAAGTGAAGGTTTTCCCTATATGTATGTTTTCTAGGGGAGGGTGGGGGACTCGGTGAGATGTGACAGATCTGTCAGAAATGAAACTCGATATTTCATAAGAAAAAAAAAGATATGATGGGGGGATCTAATAAAGAGAATTTCTTTGGATCTCTTTTCAAGGGAAAAATCTTGAAATGGGATAACCTTTTGTTGCCACGCATCAATTAATTTACTTCTTTGGGTTTCCTTTTCCTCCCTCTCTCTCTCAAACACACACACACATACACACTAATACACTTTCTCGCTTTTTTTCCAAGAGAAATCTACTAAGGGATTTCTTATACCTATAAAGTTCTATATTAAATCTTATATGTACAATATATATGTATACAAATATATAAATAATATGTCCCACCAGTCAGATCCATTTTCCTTGGAAATTCCCTCCTTCCTTTTTTTGTCAGGAACAAATCCATTTGATAGAAAAAAGTGTTCTGACATGAGGAGGAAAATTTTTGATGTCCGCATATTGAACTGACCTCTTCTTTTTACTTGCTCTTTATGTATTTCTATATATTATATTTCTAGCACTTATTCTTCTTTTGGGACTTGAAGATAAAGTAAAGGGATTTCTCCGAAGGGTTTGTAAAAAATAGTTGATTTCTTTTTTTTTACGAGCAAAAGAAAAAGTAAGGAATTGAAATGAGACCAAGTGGAAAAATTACCCGTACAAAATGTCCAGGGAGGAAGACGCCGAAGAGAGAGAGAGAGAAAGATGGTTATGAGGATGAAGGTTCTATTTTTTCCTTGCGTCCTCTATATATAGCGTCCTCTCCTATATCACAAAATAAAGAAATTGGAGTTTGAATCGTACGTCAAAGTCAGAGGACAGTTCAATTACACGTTTCGAGGACCCATCCTTCCAAATTAACTAAACTCTCTTGGGTACATCTATAATGTTCTTTTTATACCATTTAATTGAAATGGCAGAAGGTCCATTGTTTAACTTTTTTTCCCACTGAGATAACATCAATTTACTTTTTTTTTTATTTCCCCTTCCACAATATAATTCCATCCGGAGTGTGACGTTCTGATTTTGACCAATGTAACAGCTGATTTTTAACAGGCGGGGAAGCTTGGATTTTCAGTGCTAATTTAGGTGATAAAAACTTCATAGAAGCTAATTATTTATCCTAATTTGACGGTCAAGGAAGGGAAGGCTTGTTTGCATAAGAAAATGTAGCAAAAATCCAATGGAAAAAATTTGCTGGTGAAAGTAAAGAAAGCATCAAACCATAACAAAATACAGGGATGGAGATCAGGAGAAAGTTGAGAGAAAGCAAAAAGAGAAAGGAAAAATAGGGAAGGAAGGGAAGGTCAAAGGTAGTTTATTTTTAAGAGGGAATAAATTGGAGTGAAAGTGGAGAAAGGGTCAGGGGAAAGTGGATATTAGGGGAGGAGGGGAAAGAAATGGAAGAAAAGGGGAAGCGATTGTGGAGAAAGTAGTATCGTGGAGAAATAAAATGAGAAGAGGGGAAAGTGAGAGAGAGAGGAGAGAGAAAAAGAAAAGAGAGAGAGAGAAAGGGAAGTGCCAGCTTTTAAGGACAATCTGTTGCCCGGAACTTAAGCGTGCGAATGGGTTTTGTTGCTCCTGTGATTTTCCCTAGGCTTTGAACTGGATTTACGCCAAATATGTGTCGTCTGTGGATTCCTGATCGTCGCAGCCGCTCTAGGCGTCGGTGTTGGAGTCCCCATTGCCTTGGAAATGCAGACTCAGCGAATGAACGGACTTAGACACGACCTCGTCCGCAATTTGCTCGCCGAAGTTCCTCTCATCGATGGGTAAGTATTGAGTAAATGTAATGTAATATTTCTATAGTAGCAGCTAGCGTATGTGGTCTCCCCCTCTTAAACTACTACTACATCCATCCAATCCTCCCATATAAATCCCACCAGCTAATAAAATATCATCCGTATATATTACACTTATATTATAGTTCCCTCTCCATATAAATATCCTGTATATAAAATAAAGGAATGTTGTAGTAGTTTTCATGTGTTTTCTCTCCCTTCCGGGTCACAATAGTCCACTCCTTACTCCTTCCTATAGTTACCACAGAGAGAGAGAGAGAGAGAAGTAGGAAGGAAAATGATAGTAAGGAATTTCTCATTTAATTTCCTCCTCTCTACATATATTCCTTCCAATATTGCATCTAATTGGAACACCGGAGCTATAGGGCTCTGTATCAGAGTCTTCTGGCTAGAAAACCTCCTTTTGCTTCACCAAAGAAAAGCAAAGCCTGGAGCGGAGTTTTTTTAGGACACACTAAAAATCTATCAGGGAGTATAATGTGTAACAAAAGGATAACATACTTTTCAATTTGAATCACCTCTCATATATAAAAGTAAAATGATTCAATCAAATCCAAGTAATTGAAGAGGTGTGGTACACACACACATATACACACGTTACTGAGCAAGGAATAAGAACCTGAGACAATGTTCCCATTAGAAAAGAGATTTGGTTTCACAATGAGATTGATCTCCATGAGAATTTTTCCTGTCACGGGCAAGACGGTGAGATGAGAATTGGAGAAATGGAGATATGTGTGTTTGGAGGAAGGAGAGCATTGAGGACTTTCTCTTTTCTTTCCTAAGATTTTTCCACTCTTTCCCTTTTTTCCTCCTTTTTCTCTCCTCCTTCTTCTCCTCCTCAATGATATAGCTTAATGGTTCTTGAGCCCTTATAGACTCTCCAGTCCTCTTTTCTTTACTTTCTCTCACTCCGTGAGTAGTAGAGCTATCCTGTTCAATAACATGGAGAGAGAGAAACCAAGAGAGAAATTGATTTCACCTTCCATTCCAAAACCTACGAACCGGTCCTTTCTCCTTGCTTTCACTCTATATCTTCTTCCTCGATCCATCTATAATCGTTCCCCTTGCATTTATTTTTCCACGAGATTTCACACAGTCCGTCAATTCCGGCCAACCAATGGTTTTCTCCTTTTACTTTCTCTCTTCCGACTTTCCCCCCCCCTAAGACAATGGAACACTTTTACATTGAAGAGGCCATTGTGTAGGGATGTGGTGGCTCTTCCCAAAAAACCAACCATTTTACAAGTGACTACTTCAAGCTTGAATACCTGATGGGTTCTCAATTTCCTCTCGCTTTCTCTCTTCCTTCCTCCCTTCCCTTCCTATTTGTCCTCCCTACGTGACACACTCCTAATTATTAGAGAATTTAGAAAAGAAAAGTTCCAAGGTTTTCCCTGAAAGGGAAAATCTACAGAGGAAGAATTAGGTCAAAAAATCCTCATATATTTTTTAGGCAGGAGGATTTTATTCTTTTAGAGCTTTCTCTTTCCCTGGAGAATCATCTTCCTAATAATTTGATTTCCTCCAAATTATTTTCATCCAAGGACTTTTTTCACTCTAAAAAGCGTAAAACTCAAGGGTAATTTGTAAAAAGGGAGAAGAGGAGAAATTTTTGTGGGGAAGAGAAAAAATTGGTGAAAATGAAACCTCCATCTAAAAATAGAGTCGAAAAACAAGAGAGGTTAATTAAAGGAAAATCGTAGAGAGAGAGAGAGAGAGAGAAAGTGAAAATAAATAAAGTTGAAAAAGGTTGTTGTAAGTTAAAGAAATAGTATATGGAGCAAAATGAAGGATAAATCTTGGTGAAAGTAAAAAGTAGAGAGAGAGAGTAGCTCTGTAGTTAGAGCATAGTCTTATATTAAGAGAAAAGAGAGAGGGAGAGAGGAAGTGGAAGAGAAAAGCCAAGAGAGAAGAGAAGATACAAGGAGAAACATAGATATACACTTGGAAAAGGAGAAAGAATTTGGGAGAGGAGTAAAGAGAAAGTACTCCATAGGTTTTTTTCGACTGGTCATACGTCAGGCTCTTGCCGAAGAAAAATGGCAATAGAATGAAGTAACAAGATGGGAATGTGCGGTCGTAGCCCAAGGTACACTCTCTTAAGTGGAGTCCACCCTTAGGAAAATACCCACATTAGCAAATTGTATCCCTCTACATTCAGAGTGAGCAAAGATAGAGATACAAGTTTGAGAGGAGAAACTCATATGTATAAATGTATAAAGATAGAGAGAGAGAGAGAGAAGGATGTAAGAAAGAAGGGAGAGAGAGAGAAAAACTTGCAGATCCAGCAGGGCTAGAAGAAAGAAGATTATGGTGACTTTCTCCCATCCTCTCCTTTCCCTACTTTTTCTCGTCCTCCTCTCCTTTGGTCTGGATTACAAAAGAAATTTCTGGACCATCTGATGATCTCTCTCCCCCCAACTGTGCTCTCTCTTAAAAAGAGAGCAATCCAGGTCCTTATTTCTTGCGAAAATTCACATGAATAACTGTTCACATCTTTTTACTGCATATATCCAACCCCCTTTTCCCCCTTTCCTCACTAAACCTACAAAGCCTTGGGACTTCCATCCAAAAGGAGACACACACTCACAAAGTACAAGGGAAAAGCTCAACAGTCCTCAGGGTCTCTAATGTCTTGCAGAAAAGCCAACAAATTTAGTTTATTGACTTGTAAGAGAAACTCAATTCGATGAGAGAGAGAGAGAGAGGCGGAGGAATAATCGATTTAAATCTCTATTATAATAGGACAAACTCTGAACCTGAGCGAGGAATCATTCCTCAAGACTTTAATGGGAAAATGTGACTCTCTCTCTCTTTCCTGCTGAGAAAGAGAGAGAGAGAGAAAACTTTGAAACAATACAGGAAGCTTGGAGGCTCCTTCCTATTTTTTCTTCTACTTCTTCATCTTTCTCTTTTTCTCTCTCTCTCTCTCTCACTCTTTCATAGAGGAATTATTATAGAGTTGGAGAAAGCATGGAAAGAAGCTTTGGATTTTCCTCATCATCTTTCTTTCTTGTGGAAAAAACTTGGTTGTATCTTCACCTATCCATTTCCTTTTTTCCTCTCCCACTTTCTCTCTTTCTCTTTTCTCTCCTCTCTGTCCCTCAATTTTTCTCATTGCTGTCTCTCAATTCCTGACTTTCTCTCTCTATTTTTTGTCCAAGCCCTTTAACTGATCACATAATTTTCCCCCCGTATCTTCTATATGTATAGTGTAACTAACACTAGGCAAAACTCTTGAAGGAGGGATTTTTTTTCGGACAATGAATGGATAGGGAGAGTTGGGGGTAGTAAAAATATATAGAGAAGAAAATAAGTGATTGTGTAGGAAAAAGAGTGAGAGAGAGAGAAATTGAGATAGAAAGGAGGACTATTTCTGGCCAGGAATGGATATGTATTGAAACATTTGGTAATTCATCCATCTAAGAGAAAATCATGCCGTCTCCATTTGACTTATGTGAACATTGAAAAGCTTTCAAAGTCTCAAAACATTTTGAGGAACCCGGAGGGGTTGACCGAGCGTGATATTCTTTCTATTGTATCCCATTTGCTTCGAGATTAACTTACTCCCTTTTCTTTAACCATTCTTGAGTCCTCAGGAGTATTTTTTCTTCACATTGATGACAACTTTCACTCTCTGTCTCTTCCACACACTTACATTCCAGCCTCTTTTACATTCCCATTTTTTTTCTTAACTTTTTTTTTCTCTCTCTCTCTCTCTTTTAGTTTGGTGTATGTACATTTTCTTTTTCCTCTCTCTCTCTTCATTCTCTTTCGTATCTGGAGCGGTGTGTTGGGCTGAGTACGGGAGGGATATTATTTTAAAAGTTTTTTCCTCTCTGGTTTTTGGCATGTGTATTTGTGAGTAGGTAGATAAGGATAGGAGTGTGTAGGAGAGCTTCATTTGTTAATGTGTAGACTAACTTTTAGTATCATTTTTGTACTTTCTTGGGATTATTCTTGGTTTCTTTTTTGGGGCTGAGAGTATTTTTTTATGTAGTAGTAAGTTTTGGTCACATGTTTTGGAACTCACGCATTTTTGTCTGTTTTAATTAAAATAATAGCTAGTTCCTAGGCTGAAAATGCATGGGGGCCCGCATACTTGCCTTTTAGTTTCATTCCAATTTGAAATTCTTTTTTATTCATATGTGTCTTCGGAGGTGTATGTACTGTGGGTTTGTAAGCTGTATAGGAAGGAGGGAGTTTGCATTTTAAGGTGATGTTTTCCTTCTTGGATACTTGCAGTTTTTTGTGGGTGTAATTTTTTTACACGGGGGGAGAGAAATTCGTGTGTATTTATTTGTCATGCGTGGCGTAGAAATGCTTTTTCATTGTAATTCAATAGTTTTTTTTGTGCTTTCACTTTTTGTACTTTCAGTATTTATGTTTGCTCAGTTTTAAGCATACGTTTTCACTATGGGCTTTGACAATAGATTTTAACCTTGCACTTTTACAATGGACATTATTTATTTTGAAATTTTACGATTAACTTTTACTTGCACTTTGCCCACGCACTGTTACAATGGACGTTGACCTGGCACGTTTGCAATGAACTTTGACCACGAACTTTTAGAAATAACTTTGACCATGAACTTTGACCATGACCTTTGACCATGAACTTTGACCATGACCTTTGACCATGAACTTTGACCATGAACTTTGACCATGAACTTTGACCATGAACTTTGACCATGAACTTTGACCATGAACTATGACCATGAACTGTGATGTTGTAGTTTGTCCATGCACTTTTACAATGAACGTTTCCCATACACTTTCTTTGATCTTGCACTTTGGCCATGCTTGACTATACAATTTTAAAATGGACTTTGACCTTGAACGTTTACAGTGAAATTTGAAATTGCACTTTTACAATGAACTTTGATTATGCCCTTTGGCCATGCACTGTTACAATGTACTTTGACCTTGCAATTTTACAATGGACTTTTATCTTTCACTTTCACCATGCACTTTTACAATGAATTTTGACCATAGCTTTTGACAAAGGACTTTGACCATTCAATTTGACTATTTCCTTCAATCTGTTATTTTTCATTCTTATCTCTCTATTTGTATATTTATTACGACCTCGACTCTGTAACTTCCCTATATGTTCTTCATTCCTACATTTTCCTATTCACCTTCACTAT
This sequence comes from Spatulosminthurus flaviceps, assembly GCA_034693705.1. Classification (NCBI taxonomy): domain Eukaryota; kingdom Metazoa; phylum Arthropoda; class Collembola; order Symphypleona; family Sminthuridae; genus Spatulosminthurus; species Spatulosminthurus flaviceps. Next base: position 35,974 of record JAQFXU010000301.1, on the reverse strand, counting down.
CCACTTAACTACTATCACTGGGAAATTCGAGCATTGATTTTTATTACGATCTTTACCATGCCCTTCCAATTTTGAATTTTACCATTAACTTTCACCCTCTACTTGCCCATTAAATTCCCTCATACACATACTTAACTCAACTTCTCTTCATACTCTCACCCAGAATTGTTAATATCCTCACATGAGTCTCAATACACGCTCGGATTTTCCTTGTCACTAAAAATATTCAACATGCACTTTCACTTTCAACTACAAAACCACGCACGCATTTTCCCCATGTATTTTTCAATATATCTATGCATGTACTTCCAACCTCTTCTCCAGCCTATTTACCATTATAAACCATGGCCATGTGCTCCTACACACATACACACACTGACGCACTGCCCCTGCATCACATTTCCTCCTCCTAATTTCAACACAGGAGCACACGCTGCTCTCCTAGTCCAGTGAAATACACTGGTTTTATTAGAATTCCCTACTCCACACATAGTAGTTACCATTTAGGTAGAATGTTTGTGGAATACAAATTGTCACAGGATACATAAGAAGTTTCTCCATATGGAAGGGGAATGAACAAGTAAAAGAAAAAGTAGAGTCAAAGGGAAGGGATAATTCGGGTGGGGAAAGTAGCTATATTTGCTTCTACTACATTCTGTAGCAGATAAACTTTGAGTCCTGATTCAATTGAAAGTTTGTGTAATAATTCTCCTCACAAGAGAATTTTCAATGGATGAGAAGAAGGTCTCCTTAATAATATTATTTTTCCAGTAAACCAACCAGCGTAATAATCAATTCCGCTATGTAAGATTTTTCTCCTTGGATATATTTCTCTATATGTAGAGAATAGAATGGATAAGAGAGAGAGAGAGAGATGAGATTCAAGAAATGATGCAAGTCAAGTTTCAAAGTCTTTTGTTCCACATGACTGATGCTAGAGTTCTTCCACGTTTTAATTAGATTACATTGAAGATTTTTATGGAAAACTCTTCCACTTTCTCTCCACAACCAGATAATAGTATACATCCGTCATCTCCTTCTTCAATAGAGATTCCATTCAAAGAATCGTAGTAGTTTGTGTGGAAGGAGTTTTCTAAAAAAAACATGTCCTATAATAGCTTCACTCTCCAATGATATACATTGTGAGAGAGATTTCTCCATTTATAAGTTTTTTTTATACCAGCGTTACATGTAAAAATATAGTCTAACTTGTTATATTTTTTCATGAATTAAATTCCATCTGATTTGAAGGATTTTGTGATTTCTTTTTTATATTTTTTCTTTTCTTCCAGACACAATGACTTGGCTTGGAATCTTCGAAAGTTCTTGCAGAACCAACTCAAAGATGTGAACTTTGATTCGGATTTGAGACAGGTAATAATAAAAAATAATTTTTTTATATGTTATTTTGATGCAGTTGAAATAATTGATTGAGATGTAAGATCTGAGGATAAATTTTTTATGGGATACATTTTTTTTCTTAAGTAAAGATATTTCTTTTTGATGCGTTTATTTTTGGAGACATTTTCTTTCCCTGATGTTAACAATCTAAATGTTTATGGTGCTATGGTAGTAAAAATAAATAGTATTTTTCTTTGATGTAAAAATACATATGCATTATATATATATATAGTAAGGATGTGAAATTTATGTGTAGGTAAAGGGGAGTAAATAAATAATAAAAGAGAGGAAAGCTAATGTTATATCAGGTAAATATCAACTTTCATTTTGGTGGTCCTTGAACGGCAATGAAACTGCGGAGACATAAAAATTTTCAGGTTAATAAAAGAGATGGAATGACTCCAGGATTTATCTTTAGCTCTCGCTCTCTCTTACATTAAAAGTATTTTGGAAACTAAAGGTTATTTTTTATTTGTTATGAGGTTATTAAAGGTAGGGCTATTATATAGAGATGTAAGCTTTGATGCTACAATTCGCACTGGGTGATGTTTTTTTCTCGTTCTCTCTCTCCTATAATATGACCACCAATCTCTTGGGGAAATTCAGGGGTTGTGTAGTTTTAGTGAGATGGGAGGGAAAGTGAGACTATGGTGTATTTTGTGGAGATGTTTGAGAATTGACTAGCCATAAATCTTACTTAGTTTTTTCTTGTGAATTGCAATCCTTTTATGTACATGTGGCTATTGGATATGGTACTAATCATGTTGAGAGTATAACGACTCTTTTTCTATGTCCATCCTTCTTTCTTTCTTTATTTCTATCTCTTTCACTCTTACTCTGACTTGCTTCAATTTTCTTCCCGCATACAGTTTGATCCATTTGCTGGCAGCGTTTGGTCTCACACGGATCTCATCCGGTTAAGGGAGGGCGGCGTGGGTGCACAGGTATGCTGTATACTTTCCCCTAGTTTTACTTTTGTAGTGTCTATAGGTCGTCAAGGTGAAAGTAACTTTCTCCTTGGTTTCACCCATTTAAATATCTACAATGTTAAAGGCTCGTTCGAAACATGAGGAGAAAGTAACTTTCACTGGCTTTCTCCCATATAAATACTATGGTGAGAGGGTTCGAAGCATGAGGAGAAAGTAACTTTCACTTGCTTTCTCCCATGTAAACGGAATGTTTTGAGGGTTGAAAGATCCAGGAGAAAGTAAATTTCACCTTGATTTTTTCAAATTAGAATAAAAAGGATTGGAAGGCTTAAAAAGCTTTCTCCTTACTTTCTCGACTATATAAATATGTGTAGTGATATTTGGACCGAGGGGTATAGAAAGTTAGGGACAAGATGTTGTGGGAAGGATGGGTGAAAGTGTGTAAATCTTAGATAATCATGAATTGCTATCTGGAGCTGTTGCTAGAAAAGCTCATTCCCCGTACATGTACAATCCTCTCCTTTCTCTTGCTCTGGTTTCGTGGGTCCACATCCTCTTTTATCTCCGGAAAGGAAGGGAAAGGCGAAAGCATTTATTTTGTGCGTGTATTGTAAACATTGTCCATGTTTGTAGAAGAGGATGTATATATATATGAGAGAGTTTCAAAGGGGGGAGAATGTTTGTCTGTATATGTGAAATAAATTGCTATACTTTCTCTTTCTCTCTTCCCTGACAGCTGTGGTCAGCCTATGTTCCGTGCTCACATCAGCACCTGGATGCGGTGCAAATCGCTGTGGAGCAGATCGACGTGATACGAAGGCTTGTGGACAAGTATCCAGCCTATCTTAGCCTTGTTACGACAGTCAGAGGTTTGTTTACTCTATACTTTCACTTCCCATTTGAATCACTACTAAAAAAAGGTCCAGGAGTTTTTCCCATCTTCAATGCAATATATAGTTCGGTAATTATTATAGTTTCCCCGGAATCGCAGAAATTTTACATGGGAGAGAAATTAATTATGTGGAAAAAACAAATTTTAGGAAATTGTGAACATTTTCCAGCTCAACTGTTCTTTATGATGAGGACGTATGTACGTAAAGGATTAGAGGATGTGGAAGTCTATTATTATATGATTATTATGACGATTATACGGACTGGATTATCAATTGGGAAATATTAAGTAGCTCATGAGATGGGAAGGCACGTTAGAGTAGAATGGCTTTTCTCCTAATGGGCCCAAACTGGATGGAGAAAGTAATTACATGAGAATTTTAATCCTGTAAATGGTCAAGACTTAAACTCCCCAGCTTATAAGGGGAATCCCTTTCTCCCTCTCACAGTCTATTTATTTATACATACAAGTAACATTCAAAGGTATAATCACACTTGGAGAGAATTGCTCATTGTTCTATGTACTGGAAGAATTTTAGAGATGAGATTTTAAATTGAATTTAACTATACATATAAGTACATAGGGAGAAAGTATGTAAGAACTATTTTACATATACTGTTATATAGCCAAGTTATAGAGGAGATAGGATAAAGCCCCGCTATAAGTTTATTGAGTGTTGGAAATAACTGTATAAATAGAATAGTATTCCCTCTACTATAAATGTGTGACAGTGAAAGATAGAGGAAGAGAAATGAGTGAGATCAACAAGAGAATGAGCGGAGGAGCTTAAACAATAAAATGGTTTGTATTGGAAAACCCCAATGATGGAGAGAGAGTTTGGGGAGAAAGTTGTAGAATTTCAACCTCAAGAGAGTGAGAGAGAGAGAGACGTGAGTGAGGAAAAGAGAGAAAGCACGAGTGTTTATGAGTACGGAAAGTATAAAGACATTGAAAGAAGAAGGAACAGTTGGAACCACATATCAGACACACTTGGTCGCGCCATTCAACCGTTGGGATTTTCGGAAGAACAAGAAAATCCAGCCCCTCATCTTGATGTGACGGTTCTGCATGTTAAGATTTCCGTAAGTACCTCGGCTTTTTCCCTGGCACAGGAGAGAGAATCCACAGATGAGAGTGAAAGTAAATGCTGGAAAATGAGGAGGAGAGAAAACTTGGAGAAGAGAAGGCGAACATTGGACCGTTGACGTTGACATTCTAACAAATGTTCCAACCACTCACTTATGTGGTCTCTCATCATGTTGTTCCTCCGGAATTTTCTCTTCTTCCTTTAGACAAATCCTTTATCATGTATACAATCCTTCCCAAGCCTTCTCACTTTTCTCCAATCCCTTATATTATACTTTCTCTCCAGATTCTCTTTTCTCTCCAGACCTCTCCCCCCTCTCTCTATTCCCTTGATCCTAATAAATGGATGGATTTTGTTTTCAAATTAGAATATTATTGTTATTATTTGGAATTTATATATTTTCATTCTTTTAAGAATAGAATTGATTGGGAGGAGAAAGCGTTTTTAAAATTCCTTTAATAGAGCCATATAGTTTAGTCAATAATTGCTCAACCATCTATCAAGAAAAAGCACGAATAAATTTAAAAACAGAGGATCAAATGGAGGAGAAAGCTGAGGAAAGTTTTGCAAGGAAAGGAAGTGGCTCAACACAAAGCAAAGAGGTGATGAGAGTTCTGGGGGGAAAGCAGGGAGCGAAAAGCAATTGAAGGATATTCAAGGAAGGGAAAGTAGGTGAAAGGAGTGAAAATGTGGAGACAACCCAAGGGAAAGGAGAAAGTCGTGGAAATAGATCCAAGGAAAAATTCGTGCAAGTAAACGCAGGAAGCAAGTCGTGAAAAAAAATGAAAGGAGAAACTCGTGGAAATCTATGCAAGGAGAGAGGAGCTCGACTTTACACACAAGAAGGAGAAAGTCGTGGAAAATAATACAAAGTGTAGAAATTCGCTAAAAAAATGCACGAACAAAAAAATCAAGGCCAGGGCAAGAAAGTTAACTGGAGTTATGGAGAAAGTCAGTAAACCACCCTTAAACATAGAGAGCAGTTCAAAATGTGGAGAAATCCAGTAAAAACTGAAAAAACTTTAATAAATCCAATGAAGAAAAAAATTTAATCTTAACCAAAATAAATAACCTTAATAACTGAAGGAAAAGTCAAAACCAAGATAATTAACAATTCATTTATAAAAAGCAAAGCCAAAAATATCTTGCAAAGGTACAACAAAAACCAGTCATGTAAAAAGATAAAAATAGCTTTTAATATACGTAAGATAAGGGAATATGTAATAAAAAATACACCACACAAACGTAAAAGTGTGACTACAAGGATCACTAATTTTAAAAGAAGAGAGAAAGAAAAGAAGAGAATGAGGATCAAATCCACGTTATCGCTCAACCAGCCAAGAGTTTAGTTTAGCGTGAAGAGAATATTTTCATTGTGGATGCTCAAGGAAATGAGCTCATTTACTGAGATGAACGACTCCACTCCCTCGCAAGCAACTTTCTCTTCCTTGACAAACGTCACCAGCCTTACTCCTTTCTCCCATTTCCCCTCACTCTCTTACCTATATATTACCTTGATCTATCCCTATGCTTACTAAACCCTAACCATTCCCGTGCTCTGAACCGTACAATTATTGTTCTCAGAATTATATAAACACATTTACAATGCTTTTCCAAAACTCCCCATTCCACACAAAATCTAACCTAAAAATATTTTTCTCTTAGACCTTGATTTCACTAGTGGACTTAACCATGGTTAAATTAACCATTGGTTAGTTTAACCATTATTTTCATGTGAAATCGGAGTCAAAATGGTTAACTTAACCATTTCCGCAGTGAAATTCCTAGCTTTTGGAAGGTTAAGCTAACTATTGTTAACTTAACCATGGTTAAGTCCACTAGTGAAATCAAGGTCTTACACATCTCATTTCAAGTTCAAGATCCAAAACTTTCATGTATGGTTAAGCCATAAATGTGTCCGCTGTTACTAAAATCCTTCAAGTTTAAAAATACCCTTGCTCACTTTATAAGGAGTTGCAAATCTGGCCAATTTTTCCTTTTTACCGTAGTAATAAGATCGAGTAAGAGGGCCTTTTTTTCAAATAAACTCTTGTATACAAGTTATAATAAATGTACTACCCCTCCGCCTCTATACCATTCCTCTGTATACAAAATTATTATTATGATTATAATGCTTTCCTCCTCCACAGCTACAGCACAGCTACACAAAAAAGGAAGGGCAGACAAAAAGGCAGTGGCTGTTGATAGGGAAAGTAAGGAGGAGAAAGTTGGTTAGAAAATGCAATGTGTAAAGCTCCTTGCTTCGCCAACCTTTATTTATGCAAGCACTGGCTTGGAAAAGATATTGTTCAAGTTTTTTTATTCCCAAAGTCGCCAGACTGAAAAGTCATGCTTCAACTCAAGCTTGCATAATCTTCAAGTGAGTGCTTCTCTCAGTTCTCCTTTTCTCTCCTTCTTCACTCTTTTTTTCTCCCCCTACTTTCTCTTCCTCCTCTCCCTTTCTCTCTCTTATTTCTATATATTCATCTTATCTTTCAATTTCCTCCCATTGACACACACACAGCAAGCATTCAAATGAAATTCACCTTGTGGTTTGCAGGAAAAAATGCAATGCATTTTTCTCACACTTTCTCTTCCTTTTTATCCCTTATAACTGTAAATAGTGAATGCTCCCATGGTACATGATTTTCTACAATTTTAAAAGAAACCCCAATTCCTTTATAGTATGTTCGAACTTTCTCCTTCCCAGAAAACTAACTTTCTCCTTTCCAAAAAATAGCTTTCTCCTTACCTGAATGCAAAATAACATTCTCTGGATTGAAAGCTCATCTGACGACTTTCTCTTTTAGAGGGGTCTCCTCTTACAAAATGGTTATTGTGAGTAAAGGGAAAGTAGCTCTTTTCTAGGACTCTCCCGCCTTCCTAGTGTGAAAAACCTCAATGATATTCATTGTATATTGGAGTGTGAGTGGTAAAGTCGAGTTAGAGTTGTAACTTTTGTCATAGCAAAGAAGAAAGGTCGGATTGAACCATCTGGTTGACAAAGTATATATGAGATGATGAGAATGGTGAAAGCAAAAAGGATAATGATCCTCAAGAGATATTACATGTCTACTAACTATCTAGTATCTTGTGTGTAGAACAAAAGTGAAAGTGCCAGACACAGTAGAAATTTTGAATCTCATGTCAGACAAGAGAAAGTTCTTAATACGTTTCACTACTACATATACGTGGAGAGAAATATGTAGTTATTTAGAGTTATATGCATGGCATAGGATCGGTACGTAAATATAACCCAAGAGGGAGAGAGAGAGAGAGAGAAAGTGATCCCAGACAAAAGTTGCTGTCCAAATAATTTAGAGAATTCTCTCTCTCTCTCTCTCTCTCTCTTTGTAATCTCATCCCTTGTTGGCGGACTCAAATTTCATCTTAAAACATTATCCGACATGTAATACAAACAAAATATAACTACTTACATGTAATACTTTCATCATTCGTTTACCCTCCTTTAAAATGAGAAGAGGAGGAGGAGGAAGGGAAAGGAGAAAGTCAGACTAATTTTCACTGCACGATGGTTTCGAAATTACTTGAATCACAAGTTAGCCTCATAAGTGTAGTAAAACTACTTTCTCCCTTTCTATCTCTATCTCTTTGCTCTCTCTTGACTCGAGTGGGAGAGAGTAGGAGCTGAGCATTATATGCATATTTCCTCTTCTCATTCTTCCCGTACTAGAGCAAGGGATTCAAATATTACACCAAAGGGGAAATTCTTGCTTTACATTCCTTCGAAAATACTTGAAGAAATCCAAAGGTACTAAAAAGAGAAAATACAGAGAGAAAGAGAGAAGGTCAAAAAAATGAAGAAGGCCTAGTCTTAAGTAGGGGTATTTTTCATGGTGAAGAGTAATGGTGTAAAAAGAGGATGGAGCGCTCAGATTTTTTGCAATCAATCCCCAAAGGGAATCAACTCTTTCTCTCTCTCTCTCCTTTCATTTTTTTGCTTCTTCTACAAACATCATGCTCAATCCACTACTCCAGATCTCTATTGGGCGATCAAATATCCCTCTTACCTCACTTTCCTCTCTTACCCGTCTGTGGAGAAAGCAAAAAAGAGAAAGTTTGAGAAAAGGCAGATTAGCATTCAGGAGAAAGTCTAAATTCACATATGTACTGGAGTCAATGGGAAAGATAGATTTAAAATAAATTTACTATTATAGAAAGGAGAAAGTTATGAAAAAATACTTTCTCCCAGCTTTCTCCACATAACTCTTAAAATTTTTACATAAAATCGAGGGGAAAATGTTGCAGAAGTTTTCAAGTGCATTAAAATATTTATGTGCTTTTTCTCCTCCAAAATGGAATCCATATTTGTGCACTCGCTATAAATTTATAATTCTTTTACAGTTCATTTTTCAGTTTTTTACCCTTCATTTGAAATCTTATTGATTTTTTTTGGATTCGGTAGGAATAAATCTATAGAGAGATCACAATTGCAACTATGACGATGGTAAAAATGTGCTAAAAAATGTGCAGCACATAATTTTTTAACGCATGTATTGTTTCTGGATATATGAGAGAACGTATAGGAGAAATTAAAGGATGAATCATATCGTATGTGGAAACAATACAAAATTCCTATTGATTTTTCTTTGCTCTTTTCTCTCCCTTTTCATTTTTTGTCTTTCCCCATATAAAGGCACGTATATGTATTATTGTAAGGAAGATACAGGAGCAAGTGGGAAGGTATAGTGTAAGTATTGAAGGAAGGAATCTGGAAGTGCTATGAGAAGAAGAAAAGTTCACATAAAGCATGAGTCTGAAGTGCTTATGATAATCGGCCTGTCAATTCCGGACTAGGAACGCGCCAATAAATGGTTAGATTATTCCAGTGAGAACAAAAACTCTATGGGTGAAAGGCTATATAGAAGAGGAAGGAGAGTAGTTATAGGGAGGAGAAGAAAATGCTATGGTGAAAGTTAAGGATTCTACAAAAGAATTCAAACTCTGCATTTAATCTTAACATGACAATTTTCCCTCCCTTGACCTTTTTTCCTCTTCTCCCTCTCTCTCTCTCCCTCTCTTGCACTTGGATAGAATCCGGGATTTTCTCTGGAGAAAGTAAAATAAAAAATTTCGTGGTTCGCGAAAAAAAGACTTTTTCATCAAAAGACGACAAAATGGCACTTGAAGCGCTCAAGTGGTATTTTTTAACATAAGAATCAAATCCTATGGAAATAAATGATGCGGTTTAGAAAAGGAGAGAGTAAACAAACAAACCTTTTATTGAATGTTTAGAAATGTGAAGGAGTGGATGAATTTCATTCTACTTTTTTTTCTCTCTCTCTTGAAATTCTTTGGGTGAACAAGTGTTGGCGAGTGTATGGTTTTTGAGGACTTAACTGAAACAAGTTAGAGAGTTGACTTAAAAAGCGTGTGTGCGTGTGGTGGTTTGGGTACAAAGGTTAAAATTCTGTTTGAGTTGGAGTGTGTTTATGTGAGGCAATAAACTCTAGACTTTCTCCCCTTGTATACTTGAATGGAGTGTGTAATGAGGGAAAATAATGAAAAGTAGAGCTTTCCTCCCGTGAATTCTGATGATTGTCATAATAGGAAAAGAATTGTATGTTCACTTGAGTAAGCGCCATGTTCCGAGCTTTTTCTCACTTTCTTCCTTTTTCTCTCTCTCCCTCTTACTTTCTCTTCCTCTATGCTTTTTATTTGGCGCTGAGAGAGAAATTATAATTTAGCCTACGTCTTCTTCACCAACACTGTGAGGCTTCTATTCATTGCTGCGACTATGATTTCTTTCTTTCTTTCATTTCCACAAACAGATATCGAGAGGTCTCATCAAGAGAGGAAGATTGCAAGTCTGATTGGAGTTGAAGGAGGTCATGCCATTGGTAATAGTTTGGCTGTTCTTCGTATGCTTTACAATCTAGGAGCCCGCTACCTGACTCTCACTCACAACTGTAATACTCCTTGGTAAGTCCAATTACATTGAGATTTTCTCTCTTTCCCTCTCTCTCTCCTTCATTCATATTTTCCCAGGCAATCACATTCATATAATTACTCTATACATACCAAACTTCATCCTGATTGAGTCAAACTTTCTCCCTGTCGTCAAAGCATGGGTAATTAGCAGTGCTATAAACTTTCATCATTGAGTGGAGCCCGGTGAATGTAGTGGCTCAAGTATAGTTGCTAGTGAAAGGAGAGGAGTGGAAGCTGAAGCATGTACCTTTCAATCTTAACACCATCTTATAGAACTATGGTTTCAATGCAAACGAAAGATAGATGAAGCCATGAATGGCTTTAGTTGGATATGCTCGGACCAAATATGCCTAATGGAAAAGCCATTGATTCAATCTGTATAAAATATTTGGAGGTTTTCAAGAATAAAAATTGTTAAAGCTGGAGAAAGTTCCGGTGAAATTTGGAGAAAGTGCCAGTGAAAGTTGGAGAAAGCATGGGTGAAAGTAGCAGAAAGCTACAGTGACATTAATATCTAGGTCATTTGAAATAGCATTTTTACAATATTTCCTATATTAAATTTGATGAACCAGTTAAAATGTAAAGCTAACGTGATGGTTGAGAAAATACGAATTTAATTCCAAAAGAATCGAATAAAGTTGCTAGAGGTTTTTACGCTAAATACTTGTTTATGTATAGACAAGCGTAAGAAAGCATTGGTCATCTATCGAACGGTAAAAAAAGAGCGGAGAAAGTTTAAAAATTAGTACGAAAAACTATGGTTTAGGTAAGGGAAAGTTTGTGACAAAGCATTCAGAGAACTACTTAGTACAAGGGAGAGCAATTGCTCTCATGAGTGATTGAGGATAGGAAGAATTGGGAAATGTGAATTAAAATCTGGAGACAGCCTACTATATAGGTGAAAGTTAAGGAGAAAGTTGGAAATTGATTGAGACAGGCGTGGAAAATTCCCGCGGAAAGAAGGATAAGCCTGGGTGATGGGAAAAGAAGGAAGACTATGCAAAATTGAAGTGAAAGCTGGAGAAATTACTTCTCAATTGAGAGCATCCAGCTTCACACAAATCCCATTTGGGAGTAGCTCGACTTTCTCCACCATACGAGAGCTTGTTTATGAACTGGAAGCCAAATGTGTAATGAACATCATTACCTCCATGTCTTTCACTTACAATTCACGCAAATAGACATGGGAGAGAAAAAAGTGTGTGTTAGGAGAAAGTAAAGGGAAATCCTTATACGTTTCTCATATTACATATATCCTCCTCATCCAATTCCTCTTATCTTGTTTCCTTCATAACACTCTAAAAGGGCTGAATTGATTTTTCCAACTAGGAAAAAGCATACGACACCATATATTTTATCTGCTCAGAAACATATAGAGAAAGTATATCAAAAGTAGGTATATGTTAAAATACTTGTGTATAGTTACTATTTGGCTCCAAATCCCTTTCTCTCTCTCCCAATGTCTTAGGTTTTTCAAGAAATAAATTTACTCTTCTTATCTTCACCACAGCCTTGATTTCTCCTCATTGCTTTCGTCATTTCTTGAGTTTTTTCCGCATATTTTTTATATATACACACACATTTCCAAAGCATTGGCTGGGGAAAGTTCCCTATAAAGCCCTAAATGGGCTGGCGGCCTTCCCGAATTTTTATTTTACAAGGTTTTGTCTATGTACATTTTTCTACCAACGACTTTCCCCTTTTACTTTCTCTCTCTCTCTCTTTTTCTCTCTAGCTTCTCTAGGTCTCTATCACGAGACTTTTCTCAATTGAGCAGATGACGTATACTCGTTACTTTGGGTGAAAGTAGGACTCTATGCCAGAGAATGAACTGACATAACGATAAAAGTTGTATATAGCTTGAAAGCATTGAATTTTTCTCCTCAACTTTCTCCTTCACTATTTATCCATGTTTAAGTAACAACACAGTAGTCCCATGTCTTTTCCCTCTCTACGCGTAGCATGGAATATGGAGTGGAACGTGAGTTTTTCGCATGTGATTTTTCTAGGAGACGGTGATGGAGATATGGAGAAAGCGTAAAATCATATAAATGTAATAAATAGCATACCTTCCATATAAAACTCTTACACAGTACAATAAAAATAGGGTGATGTGAAAGAGAAAGGAATGACTGGGCGGGAGTCTGGTAATTATTGAGCCCTACTATAAGGCTGGAGATGGCTACGTAGCATTATATAGGGTTAGTACATATGTTAAATTAGAATGGATGACCATCTTTGACCGTACACACTATTATATGTACGTGAAGGGGAGACCTCAAGGGAAATCAGACTTGAGCTTTGAATAGCAAAGAGTCCAGTAAAGCTTTATGTATGTCCCCTTTCTCTCCACGCTTTCTCTTTTTTTTTATATGTAGACACTCCACTGTATGACGAACCCTTTGAGTTCATTCAACAGCATCAATTTACATGCATATGCAATCGCATGGTAATCTTAGGTACATATAAGCAGTTTGTAACGTGAGTATGAGGTAGAAGTAGACGCCTGGAAAATACATATGTATGAATTTACAATGGTAAAAGGAGTTTGAAGGAGAGAAAAGGGTAGGGAGTCTAATTTCCTTGTTTTCCCTTGCGTTTTTCAGAGGAATAGTACATAGAACGTAGTTGTAGCGTATATTATAATAGGATGAGAGTGTATGGCTGGATTATTTGTTTTTTGTATCATTTCCACATGGTGAAAGTATGGGCATTCTATTCCCTGAAGGATACACTATAGAAAATACTATTTCCACATAATATTACTTATTACATGACACGATTATTATTATTACTATACTCCTCCTCCTCCTCCTATTCATGATTCATATGCGAGATATTTTCCATTAAATTTTTTTATTGACTTGTGGTTTTTTTATGCATAAAAAATAAAGTGCTACTTTAGCTTGCAATTTTTTGCCAATTCTCTGGATTTCCCTGGGATCGTTTTCTGTATGTAGTTTCTATATAGAAAATAAATATGCAAATTTTAAGTGTTGTGTGTCATGAATTTTTCAAGGAATTTTTAGTGTCTCTACTTTTGCCTTTTTATTCAGTTTTTTCTTATGGGGCGTTTTTTCTCGTTACTTTTTTCTCTTTTATTTTTGGAGTTCTTTTTTCTTAGTTATTTTTATTTTTTGGTTTCTCTTTTAATTTTCAAGCAATTAATTTTTTCAGAGTTTTGAATCTCCCCTTTTTATTTTGAAGAAAGGATTCGTCTTTGAGCGTTTTGACTCTACATTTTTTATGTTAATCATCGGGCAATTTTGTGATGATCGTTTTTCTTAAATGAAGTTCTTAAAAAACATGCACCACTAAAGAAAAGGAAAATTAAATCGTAGCATAAATCTTTGGTTAACTAATGAAATATTTGATAATATTCACAAACGGGACGAACTGAGAAAAAATTATGAACAGACCAAAAATGCTTTAGATAAATTAGAATATACATAACGTAAAAATTATACTGGCAATTTATTAGCTAAAGCAAACAAGGAGTACTTTACTGAAACATTAATCAAAGTTCATTAAATGCGTGGTCAACATATCGTCGGGTAAAATCCAAAGGTGCTATCTGTGGAAATCGCTTATACATGGTAGTACATGCTAAATCACGTGTAAGCGATTTCTGCAGATTCATGGTGCCTTTTGGACTATGCACGACGATATCAAGAACTACCTTATAAAGAAGTTAACAATAATGAAATAATTGATACTTTAGTTTCAAATAATGAAATAATAATAATTTTGATGAAGAAAAAGTATGTGATGTATTGGCAGAAAAGTTCGCTCTACCTGGAGAAGATGATACAAATGAAATTGTTGAATTCCAAAGACAAATTTACGCTGAGTATTTTGACCAGGATTGTATTGATGTTGTAGAAATAGAAAAACATTTAGATCATTAAAAACCAAACTGTCAAGAGGAAATGAAATTCCGTATGTATTCATGTGTATGATTTTCGCACAAATATTAGTACCATTAAAATCCATTTATGAGGAAATTCGCAAAACTGGAAAACCGCTAATGCTTTCAACTGTGCGGTAATTACCTCAATGTATAAAGGTAAAGGGTCTGAATACGAGACAGGAAACTGTAGACCCATCTCTGTACTACCTTTACTAAATTAAATTTTAGGGGGAAAAGAATATTTGACAGACTGAATAAATGCGTAGAGGAAAATGATATTTTAGATCAAAATCAACACGGTTTTAGGAGAAATTGTTCTTGTGTAACAGTCACAGCCCTATTCACACATTATTTTATCAAAATGTTAAACTTGATTGGTATGAAGATGGTAGCAGTTTTTGTCCACTTAAAGAAAGGTTTGGTTCTATTAGGCCTAGTTTTTACTTCGTAAATTACAGAACATGAGTATTTTTATGTGCAAAGTCATACTTCACGTGCCACCGCGGGGAGACCGGTCTTTTTTGTACTGACGTGGTTATAGCAAGTTATTAAAGTCAATACAATGGGCGCGTTGTTAAATTCAGACTTTAGTTAGACAGTCAACGCCTGCCTAGATTTTCGCTGCTACTAAACTAGCAAAGAAATGACTTGCTAGTGTCAAGTCAGTCAGAAGCTGCCTTGTTCTTAACCTGCCTAGTTCTAGCGACGCGCAAAACTAGGCTGCTCCTGAGCAGCCTGCTAAACTCATACGAAAAGTAGGCGAAAACTGACTGTCGACGTGTTGTTAAAAGAAGGCTAATCTAGGCAACTAGCAGCACCGCGTTGTTAAAGTCCGCCTAGATTAGAACATTTGTTGCTAGAATGGACTCGGTGTTGTTAAACTCTCGCTAGTCAGGCATTGCCTGGTTAAGTCTAGAAAATCTAGCACTTTAACAACGCGCCCAATACGTACAATTTTATTCATGTCTTACCCTTCAGCTTTTACATTCGCCAAGAAAAGTTATTTCCTGCAATTAAAATATAGATTATTCATGTTGTTTATGTATTTATTTGTTTTTAAGAGGAAAAGGAAAACTGCATTTAATTTCTTGAGCAATATTTTGTGTTTGGCTCCAACTAATTTTCCTGACATTTTTGTTATTTCCTGGAAAATCCCTCTTGATTTCTGTACAAGTAGCTATTTTTCGGGAGTAACATTTTTGATGATGACAGTGACAATTTATCCGTTTTCGCTTTCTCCAGTATATAAATAAGTAGGAGTAAATTCACACCTCGAATGTAAATTTGGCTGGTCCCATTTTACTATATGTACCATTCACATGTTTAAAAAAATCATATATCATTGGAACACTGAAGGTTTTAGTTTCTCCAAGGAGAAATTTGTTTCTTGCAAATAAAAATGTAGCTGCCAATTATTCGGTATTCCGAGAATAATTTACGTTCCCAAAAGGAATTTGTTTTTCTCTAGCCTCTCCTCTTTCTTCCTCCAAGAGAGAAAGTCCGCTCTCACTATGAGTTTCACCATAAGAAAAGACACGACACTTTCTTCAAGGGTAATTTGCTGTCTTTTTGGTGTTTCCCTGGAACGACAGACCCACTTAGTGGAAGTCAATTCAAAAATGCATGCCTTGTGTTTTTGCAAGAGTTTGACAATTGTGCCTGCCTCCATGCTCATGTTTATTTTTTCCTTCTATATAGGAAAAAAACATACAGGGTTATATAGTCATGTAAATCTCTATAAAATTGCAACTATTGAGTTATATCAAAGGGCTTCCCCATTTTTTCTTTTAAAAAAAGAGAAGAGTACGCATGAGGGAGAGAGAAAGAGAAAAGAGGTCTATAAATCCAAACTGGTCTTTTTTCTCATACGGGCAATATAATGGGAATGGTTGAGGAAGGAGGGAGGGAGAGAGAAAGAGAAGAAAGTTGAGAAATGTCGGGAAAAATGAGTGGAAGCATGTGAAAGAGCAATTCCTTCATTTCTCATTTACTTTGACTGGTTGACAAGTATATATTATGCAGAGTATTTGTTCTGATATATTATCTCATATATTTTAAGGGGAGTAAAATATTATTATTTTTTTCCCCAAAAAACCAACATGTTACCAACATGAATCTCTCTCTCTCTCTCCATCATAGCCCGGAACATTATCTAAGTTTCAACAGTTTTGGGTGATTTTTATACAACCCAAAAAATCTACTACTCCGCTATTTTATATATACTTTCCCTTTCAACAACTATCCATCCTCTCAAAATGCTTTCTCCCCTAGACTTCTTCCCTATATACTCACCCCTCCTCCCTTCCTTTCTCTCCCAGCCCATATATTTTCTCATATGATAGAAAAATTTTCATGCATAAAATATATGTGTTTTCTTTTGGAAAACAACAAGAAAAAGCAACTACTCAAGGATAATTTCCCTTTCGTCCCACTGATTACATTACGGAACGGAGATTTTCTAGATGAATTTCCTACACAAGCCGCCACCGTCCTTTCCTCTCTATTTTAAAAAACCCGCTCTCTCTCAAATATCTATAGAAAATTATACAAAATATAAATATATATAGGTCATTCCAGTGAAAGTAATTATAGAGAAGCTAATAATAATACATAATTTGGTTAAAAAAAGTGCCTTCAATACTAAAAACATCCTATTCATCCTTAATTCAAGTGATAACCTCCGGCTGGAACAATCCTTGTTAAAATTCCTTCTCATTATTTTCCCATTTTTTTATTATACAAAGAATATCTATGTATCAAACGCTATATGTATGAATTGTCTATAGAAAAATTCTGGAAGAGAGAGATTTTCGTAGGAGAAATTATCCCATGTTTGAAGTAGCAGCCCTAGTAGACTTTCTCTTTTAGCTTTCTCTCTCTCTCTATGGACTATACAGTCCCATGAGGAATTTGAAATTCATTTGGTATTCTATTGATAGCGTCCCTTGCTCTAACTGGCTGTCATTCTTGCACCTCAAGTATTAATTAATCAAATTTTACTACTACTACTACTCCTGCTACTTCCCCTACATATAGTAACTCTGCTAGAGAGTAAATACTTGTCCTGTTTGGTAAACAGCCCTGGAACTCTCCCAGTTTCATTAAGTTTTCTCCCATTAGCTATGGGTGTGCATTGTGAATGTGTGTAGCTATGATTGTATGTGTGTGTGTATGTGTACGTGTGTGTATTTGTGCGTGTTTGTAACTCTCCTTTCGCTCCTTTCACTTTCTCCCTACCATGTGTATTTACATGATGATTTGTGAACATATCAAATGCAGGGGGACATGGGTTGGAATTTCTATTGAAACTATTAGCTTTAGCTTGAGCTCCGACCTGGTGAAAGTGAAAATGTTGTGAATATATAAGAGAAAGTGCTGGGGGCTTTTTGTAAGCCTGTGGCCCTTACAAAATTATATTGATATACTCTATGAGGAAGAAGAAGAAGACCGATGATGGAGTACCTTTCTCCATACGAATTATGTAGTTGGAGAGATTAGCGGTGCTTTCTCTTTGTATGTGAAGCCTGTAAAAGTTGGCCATGTCTATGCAATGTACATATAAGGGATATGATTAATATTCTTGGGAAATTTTCACTATGTACTGTAAATATAATGAGGTAGAGAGGGAGAAATGTGTGTGAAGAGTTGAATAGGGAATTTGACATTTATATACATATGTATGCATGGCTATGCTATGGGGCTGTATACAAGGGATGGATAAGAATTTAAAAATTGTTGGGGAAGGGATCGGTGTAATGCTAAGCCTATGTGTTTTGAAATGTGTGTGTGTGTGTGGCTGTGTGTGTATTTAAATTTAATGTGACCATGAGAAATGATATGTTATGTTTTTAGGTGGGGAGAGAAAGTTGGGGAGAAAGTATAGGGCTGAGTCAGAGTGTAGTGGGTATATGGGAAAGGAAGTGGTGGTATGTAAGGTAAAGTTCTGGTTGTCAGGGCATTTCCGCCTTAATGGATTTTACAGGACGAAATATAAGCACTGGCTATTTAAAAGGGACAGGATTGGGTTGGTGGGTATTTGGTGGGTGCATGGATCTTTGGTGGGTGCTTAGATATTTATGCTTGGAAGAGGAAACTGCATTCATTTTGCAGAACACATTATAATATATTATTAGGGTAGGGAGTGTATGTGTGTATATAACATTATATGTAATTGTTGGTTTGGATTTATAGGAGAGATTTTTGAGGAGAGAGAGGTATGAATGCATATGTATTTAAAATTTGGCGGCGTTTGTGGGCCGGCCGTGAGTGAAAGTAATGGGAAGGGACGGGGACATGAGGGTTATTTTCGCTCTGGGTTTACATAAGCACACGATTTGTATGCATGTGAGTATGTATAAAGATAGGGGGATAGGGGAAAGAGGCGGAAATGTATGCTGTTTTAGTGGATCCTTGACTGAATGGACGGGATGATGGTTGTGTGTGTGAGGGAGAAAAAAGACTAGGTTATATATATGTATTTGTTTGTAGCGTGGAGAGGTTTTTAACTTCTCCTCTATTTACACACCTTGAAGGACTGAAATTTTGGAGGGAATTGGGAACTTTCTGGGAGGTTCAAAATTGCTATGTGGGATCTTTTGAAATGGAGGGAAGGAGAGAGAAAGGGGGGGATTCTTTCGTTTTCATGGGTTCATATTTAATGACAGGTCGTAGGGTAGTAACTCAGTGCTATTTTAACAGGTAGATTTGACGTGAGAGAAAGAGAGAAAGGAAAAGGGTTTTTGGTCTGTGGCTAAGGTTTTGGTCAACCGCTTCATTGGCTGGGGAAACTAATTATTACTCTTGGTTGTGTGTGTTTGGGCAATGTTTTGAGAGGAGAGTGTGATTGCTGGAATTGTTTTTT
Organism: Spatulosminthurus flaviceps; assembly: GCA_034693705.1. Taxonomy (NCBI): domain Eukaryota; kingdom Metazoa; phylum Arthropoda; class Collembola; order Symphypleona; family Sminthuridae; genus Spatulosminthurus; species Spatulosminthurus flaviceps. The sequence goes on along the minus strand of JAQFXU010000301.1, from coordinate 16,942 downwards.
TTTCAATGTATTTATTCTCGTGTTATTTTTTGGTTTTTGAGGGTATACTTGCATGAAGATAACACACTTTCTCCGGATTTTCTGATTTATAGAAAATTCTTCTTTTGCCTTGCTTTCTCTGGACTTTCTGTGCTTTCATCGGACTTTCTCCATACTTCCTATCTTTTCACCAGATTTTCTCAATATTTCCAATGCTTTCAACAGACTTTCTCCATACTTGCTATGCTTTCACCAGATTTTCTCCATACTTGTTATGCTTTCACTAGGCTTTCTCCATACTTCATATACTTTCACCAGACTTTCTCCACTCACGGTACCAACTCTATACTTTGTACTTTCTCGCTACCTACACGAGATTTTCTCTTCTCTCTTTGCGTTCACCGAACTTTCTCCATACCTTATATGCTTTTACCAGACTTTCACCGCTTTAGCGTTCATCAATCGGATTTTCTCTGCTCTCCTGACTTTCCCCAACCTTCCTCCGCTGTCTTAACTTTCACCAACCTTTTGTATATTTTCTTTATTTTCCCTACTTACTTCTCCACTCTCTTTTGTATCAATACAGCTTTCTCTCTCCCCGTACTTCCACAAGAAACTCCATAATTGCTCCACTCCCATTGAAATCTCCTTACACTTCCTTGTTTTTCTACAACTTCTTTTTTAAGGTATGCTTTGAGAAAACTTTGCCAAAATTCCTAGCTTCCTTCATCTCCTTTACTTTCTCTCTCTTTCTCTCTCCCTCACTCTCCTGACTTCCAGCTAATCTTATTCTTTTCCTTGGTGTGGTATTCAACATTGGATGTAGTTTCTCCATTTTCTTTGCTCTTTTCATCAACATAACTATGTATAGTATTATTCTCTGCGCACACTCTCCCCTCTTTCTCTCTCTCGCCTCCTTTGACTATAAACACGGAGAGAATTGATCCTTTATCCTACTAAATTTGAATCCCCAATGGATTATATCTATTTTAATCCCAAGGTATGCACATTTATATATAATATTTACCCACAAACTCCTCTGCCCATCTCCATATGATTTGCAATTCTCTCACCAACCCAACCCACAAAGGGTACTTAAAATTTCTTCAAGTACTACTACTTCTTTAGAATTTTTCCTCCAAACTCTATAAAACACTTGAGTATTCAATGTTAGATAAAAATTGTGAAGCCTTCGAGGAAGTATAGGTTCCTATGAATAGCAGCACTTATTGTTAGAATTCCATTCCAGACTGTGGTAGTGGTTAGGTAAAGAATTTGAGGAAAGGATCAAGGAATATTAGAGTGGAGAAAGTAGTAGTCTAGATATTATTCATAAAATATTTCAAGTGTACACATTTTGTCCATGCATATACGCCTGAATGTGAAAAGTCCTTCCTTATATAATGTATCTATGCTAAGGATTGAGATGAGATTGGAAGGAAAAGGAGGATTTTGAACCAACTTCCCTTGATTTATGAACCGGAGAGCTATGAATATTAATCTATTGTTTGGAATTAGAATGAGAACATGACCGTTGTAAAGTAACGGTAAAGTAACGGATTGTTTTGGTTAAATTGTAGGTTTAGCCCCGTGGCATGATGTGGTTTCGACAGTTTTCCTATCCTCTCCATTAACTAATTATTTATTATTGTGTTCTTCCTCCCATATGATACGACTCAAGATGAAAGTCAGTCAAGTAAACAAAATCATATCGTGACTTCATTTAATTCCTCTACCCATGGCCACGCACTGCATTTTATACTTACCATAACAAATAGAATAAGAAAATGTTAAAAAATGTTGTATAAAATAAAAAAATGTATGCATTTTTCTATTACAATCAAATTTGCTTGTTTTATATTGCAGGGCGGATGCAGCCTCGAATGAAAATTATCAAAATCTCCCGGAACGGGGTGGTCTCACGGAGTTTGGCAAGGTAATACAATAATAATAATTTTTCCTCCATCAAATCCCATATAAATCCTACATTGAAATGATGGTTGTATAGATGGGAGGGCATTCATAATTACATTAGAGGACTTTCACTCATGGTGAAAGTAGATTGTAGGATGCAATTTGTCCCAACTTGTCTTTTTCCACTTTCCTACTGGTTTCCCTTTAGCAATCCCTGTCACAAACTTTTCTCTCTACTTTCTCCTATACTTTCTCTTCTCCTCACCATAGCTCTTTTATCCAAACTTGTTCCTCCTTGTAATGTACCCATGTACGTACAACTCCTTTACTAAAGCAATCTGTTACATTTTTCCCCCGAAAAAAAACATGTGTCCAAACTCTACAAGTATTATGTTTACTTCCAAAAAAATATACATATGAAAAAAAACATATTTGCAAGTTAGAGCGTAAAAAATAAATCCAGTGGAATATCCTACGGTCGGAAAAAGTGGCAAAAGGGACCATAATTTTAGAAGCGTTGTGCAAGAAGGGGCTATATGCAGCGATCGCTTAATTTTCAAAGGAGCCAAGTCTGTGCATGTACGTACAGAAGCGTAGCCATGCAAGCAGCTTCGGGAATGCGTATAGCCCCTTTTTGCTTTAGAATTGTAAGCACACAGAGTTGGAACTATCTCGTATTAAGGATTTCTGCATATAGCCCATTTTGCATTTTAGCCGACGATATATGTACAACATGTAAATATCCAACGTTTTCACTGTATCCACTCATTCTCAAAAGAAAGAAGAAAGATAGGGACAGGAGAAAGTAAATGTGTATAAAAAGCAAGTAAAGGCCTATGGCGATAACGTGCACACTATTTTTATGCAGGACATTTCTGTCGATCAGGAAAAACATCCCATCGATACTCATTCATCTGAATAGGAACGTGATGGCTTCCAAAATCTCTCTCTCTCCCATGTAAACCATCGAGTGAAACTACATATATTTTCCAAAGATTTCTCTTTTGTTTTCCAAGCCCCAGGAATCCTTTTCTTTGAAAAAGAGAAAAAAATCATGTGTTTTGGAAAGACGGAAAAAAATCTATTGTATGCACATATAACTCGGAGGGAAAGAACCTTCCACGGATCTTTTAGTCGTCCCTTCTCTATTGTTTCTATCAAGTAAAAAAAAATACTGGGGAGAAAGATCATAGTGAAAGTATATAATATACATATGTACATATCCATATATATTTATACACGTATTTTAGCATTGAGTCCCTATAAGGATTTTTATGGTAGTTCGATATCGGGAGAAAGCCACAATTTAATGTAGCCAGTTAAGAGAATGGACAGGACAAGGGAACTGAGAGAGAAAGATTTTCCTTCAGAATAGCTTTCTCTATAGTTTAGTTAGTATAAAGTGAAAAGATTGTGAATACTTGGTTGGAGACATGTTTTTCGTTCTTGGAATTGTTACTACAGAGAAAAGAGTATAACTATATACGTGTGTGTTGTACACGAAGGAGATTTTCTCTCTTTTCCCTTCTCTACTATATCCTCACATTCTCAAAGTTTCGAGGACAGAAAAGATTTATCAAAATCAGAGAGAGAGAGAGAGAGAGAGAGAGAGAAAGAGAAAGCAGTAGGAAAAGTTTGAGCACACGGCTCTCTCCTTATACTTTGAGTGCTTATGCGTAACTTGTCTGTGGTTGGGTCAGCAGCTCTACAAGGACTACTTGTTCTCTTTTCTCCTGTCTCTCCTTTCTCCTCTCTACTTTCTCTCTCTCTCTCCCTTTGAGTACACACATGTAACTTATTTGGAATACTTTATTCAAGAAATTGTACAATTTATTTTGTTTACTATATCCTAAATTTTAATCTAACTTCCATGCATTTATTTGACTATACATTTTCTACAAGGGAGAGCTTTCTCTCTCCTCCAGCTACATGCACACTACTTTCACTTCTCTCCAACTTTCTTCTTCTTCTCTACTTCTACTACGTCCTATCTACTCTTTTACTATTTCACAGAAGAGAAATATTCAAGTAGGACTTTCTACATGTGAAAAGAGTAGGGGACTATGTACATGTGAAAAAGGATGCGGACGTTCTACATGTATAAAAAGAATAGGGGAGGAATGGTACTTCATATGAAAGTTTATGTCAAAGGAAGAGAAAGTGAGTAAACGGTATTGGAGAAAGCTTTTATTTATTTTCTACAAGTCCACCATGGAGGAAAGTATATAGTCCCTCTCCGGAATAGAGATGAGAGATAATATTTGCATCTTTTTAAGTTGTGAAGGAGAAAAAGCCGCTTTCGTCCACTCATACAATATTTATTGGTATAGTTTCTTGGAGAGAAACTTGTTGTAAGAAATTTAGAGAAATTGTTAAATGCATTTTTGAGAGAGAGAGAGAGAAAAAGGTTGGCTCGTGAGTGAGAAGCTTTTAGCGGAATGTAAAATGTTTTTTTTGAATTTCATACATAGGGAATGGGAATTAATGGTTCCATTTAAAATATAGTGGGAATCAATTGTAGGGGAAGGATTAGATATTATTTTATATTCGTAGTTTTTAAGGGAAAAAATGTGTGTAGGGAAGACAAGAAAGTTTGGTGGAAGTATTTTATTGTATCTTTACTATACTGTTAAAAGTTAGTACACATTAACATAATATACTTTGTTGGAGAGAGAGAAAGAGAGACAGGGTGAAAGTGAAAGCTAGTGGAATGGTTTTGATAATGAAATAGCTCTTTTATCTGGAGTAATGTTTAGAACAGGAGAGAGGACTTTGGTTGGGAGAAATAAGCATGGCATTTGAGGTTAAGAAGAAGGGCTATTGTATTTCAGAAGGTCTTTCTCTTCTGCTTTCCCCTCTCTCCCTCTCTCTGTCTATGGCATGCTTTGTAAAATAGGAAATTCAGGAAATGTTGGTTGGTTAGAGCTGTGTGTGTGTAGATTGAAAGGAGAAACAGATGAGTTTATCCTACATTGTGCTAAGAAAAGAGACATGTTGCCGAGAAGTTCAAGTCTCATCAAGTGGTTGTTTATTGACTCTGAGGATTTACCGGCTCTTCTCACACAATGCATATATAGAGCGAGCGTAACCCCTGCTTTACCGTCTCTGTCCTAACCACATCAATCTCTTGGATTTTCTTCCTATAGTTTCTTATAAGTTCCATGTGTGTTCTTCTAGCTTTCTCTTTTCTTTTCTCCTACCAATGACTTGGTGAAAATTGTTGGGTTTTGGAGAAATGCTGTGTTTTCCCCTCCCTTTCTATCTCTCTTTCTCTCTGTGGCTTAACTTTCTCTACCTAATGTTTTTTAGAGGGACCTCCTGTGATTGGCGGGACTCTCTGAGTTTGGTGAATTTTAAGGGAATATTTAGCCTGTCTTCTTTGAATTTACCATGGTATTTTTTGGCTTTGACGTTTCTCGAAGAGCTGTGACCCTATATGGTGGGTAATTTAGGAAAGAATGGTGGTGGTGGATGGGTTTATATAAGAGAAAGAACTTTCACTTGTCTAGCAGGCAAAATAACATTCTTGGGCTGTTTTTCTCATGTGAAATACTCCTTTTCTTCTTTGGGTTGTTCTGTATGGAAAGGAAACCTGGGCCTTTCACCTGCGGTTTGCACAGGCTTTCTCTGTCGTGGTTTATTCTCTCCTCTCTCTGTAAAGTCTTGGTCTTTGTCTTGGAGATCTACTCCTAATGTTTGAAAACAAAATCTGGTGGGGAATGAAGGGAAAAAAAGAAAACTAAAGGGATTTTTTTTCGTCTAAAGCCCCAAGTTTCTTGTTGATTCGGAAGGAGGATACTTGAGTGAAAGCTCCTTGTGATTTTTTCTTCATCCACTTTCACTTCTCTTGGAGTAGTTACTTGTTACTTAGAGAAATATCCACTTTCACTGGGCTAAACTTTCTCTACTGTTTCCTTTCCTTCTGAGAGAGTAGGGGGAAAGTAGGGGTATTTTTCTACGGATAAAGTTTATTATCCTTCTCAAGATTTCCTTCAATGTACTTTCATCTGACAATAATAATTTTTGTTGACTTTTACTCCTCGGAGAAAGTTACCTTCCAAGAAAAAGTATGCATTTGTAAAGAGCTACGGATATATTTTACAATTTTATTCAACATGCCTTTCCTCTCACTTTCTCTCAAATTCACAGAAAATTGAAGAAAGTGAGAAGTAGTGATTTTTATAAAGTGAAAGCTGACTTTCCCTGATATTATTTGCAAGGGATTTCTTTGGGATTCCTTTGAAATCATAGGGGATAAGTTAGCACTAATTATTATAGTAGGATAAAAGAATAATAGAGGTATTTGTGTTAGGTGAAAGCCATGGGCTATTGTATTTTTATTAATGTTACTATGTAATTTATTAGCTCGTCGTACTTGAGATGAATCGATTGGGAATGCTAGTTGATCTGGCTCACGTCTCTACTCAGACCATGAAAGATGCACTGGCTGTCTCACGAGCACCTGTAATATTCTCTCATTCTGCAGCCTCAGCTCTTTGTAACCATTCTCGAAATGTACCTGACGAAGTTCTTCGACTCGTGGTAAGTCCTACCTCTCTACATAAATACATGAGAGACTCACAATGGAAATGTATCCCCTGCAGTTTAGTGTTGTTGTATGTACTATTGTAGTAGTAGGAGAGTAAGTTGTTGCATTAAGGAAATATAAATATCACATGTAACACTTTGTTGTTAAAATTCCCCATTTATTTCCGACATGATGTCATTTCCACCCAACAACAACAGAGAAGGAGGAAAAAAATTACACACGCAACCACTTTCCTTTTGCATGGTATATAAAAGTCGGGTTTTCTCCTTTTTTCCCACTTGATGCTCATAGTCCGGAAATATTTCTCTATTTCTTTCCCTTTACATATATAAGCTAAAGCTACGTATGTATATGATAGAGAGAGAAAAAGAGAGAAGCTTTTGATATACGTATTCTTAATAGAGCTTATTTTGCCCCCCTTTGACTTTCACTCCCATATGTTACTACACTACTACTACATTTGTGGGATACACCATTAGAGTATGAAAAGTTTAGCCGGTTCTTCTTGGCTTTCTCTTTTTTTCTTCTCCTTCTTCTTCTTTTGAGGAAAGCGGTCATATAACAAGATAATATTACACGATTGCTTGAGCTCTTTCCTTTGGGATTATGTGAAGATAAGCTTTCTCTTTCTGTCTCTCTCTCTCTCTCCCTCTCCAGAATATTTTTTCCAACATTTTTCCTTCATGATTTTTTGTTAACAGGCGGCTAAGGGTGGACTTGTTATGGTCAGCTTTTACAACGTATTCATTGCCTGTAACGAGACGGCCTCCTTGCATGATGTTATCGGTAAGGGATTTTTTCATCACTTTCTCTTTCTCACACAAACCTTTTGGCTTTTTAGAGGGAAAAATTCAAAAGGGTGTATAGTGTCATTGTGATAATAATAATAAATGGTGCAAGTGCTAATGATGTATAATTTTTTTTTTCTTTGGATTTCTCAGCCCATATCGAGCATATCCGTCAGATCGCAGGTGTGGATCATGTTGGGATCGGTGCTGGCTTTGATGGAATAAATCAGTGAGAAAAGAATAATAATTTTCCTTTTTAGTGCTTTTTTATACGCAGTTTCTCTTTTTTCCCTTTCACACACACTTTCTCCATGACTTTCTTCCTGGTAGTATCTTCATTGTGTGTTAAATTCATGAGAGGAACTGCATGCGTTTTTTTCCTTTTTCTCTCTCACTCTTGTGCTTTTTCTCCCTTGTCATACTTGTGGAAAAATGTCTTTAAAATCTGAGGATATTCCCTTGCTTTTTGTTCCCAAGCAGGGTATGTGAGTGTGTGTGTGAGGAGGGAGGAGAAAGTAATGGTAAACTATAACATCTGTGTGTATGTAGCTCTATGTGTGTTGGAGATAATATGTACGTAGTGGGTGAAAAAAAGTAGGGTTAGAATCCTCAAAGTTTTTCTTCCTTGTGTTTTTCTTCTCACTTTCACTTTTTTTGCTCACTTTGACTGAAATACTTGAAGATATGCGTGTTTTTATATGTGATAGACTGAGAGTATGATTTGATATATATGTATAATTTTTTTTACTTTCTCTTTCTTTATTTTTTGTCTTCTATGTCTTTCTTTAGTGTACCTTCAGGGCTGGAGGATGTGAGTAGGTACCCACATCTTATCGAGGAGCTACTAAAGGATGATACATGGTCTGAACTGGATTTGAAGAAGTTGGTGGGGATCAATTTTTTACGAGTCTTTCGTCAGGTGGAAACGGTAGGTTTTTGCTGTCCTCTCTTTTTTTCTCTTGCTATACTTTCTCTCCTTCCACACTTCATGTGTTCTTATACTCCTTGTCATATCTTTTATCATGGCCTTTTCTCCTTTCCATCACTTCATTTTCTCCTCCTCATGGTTTTTCCCCTCCTTCTGTTCCTATCTCTCCTTTTTTATAACTCTGTTTTTTAAAGCCTTCTCCTCCTTTGAAGGATATATTTGTCTAAGGTATAGAAAGGAATCACCTCTAAAGTGGTAACTTGTCGACCGTGATTTCCTATAGTCGTCATGATTTCCGTAATTTACTTTCACTTTCTTTCTCGAGAGAGAGAGAAAGGCTATGGAGAGTAGATATTTTTTTGAGGGACTATTTCGAAAAGCAGCTGTGTATTTTATAGAAGAGCGGATAGTTTGGAGAGAGAAAGAAAAGTATATACGGACATTGGAATGTAATCATTCCATGCATAATTCAGAGTCAAAGGGAGAAAGTCCTGGGTATTTTTTTCTGGAGGATGTTTAACCTCATTTTCTCTTTTTCACTTTCCCTCCTCACTTATTTCCTTTCTCTCTCTTCCTCTTTCATAAGAGAGAAAAGTCGGGTGAGAGTAAATTCGCAATCGGAAGGAAGGAAATGATGAGGATTTTCTGTTTGATCACAGAGTCATGTTAGCACTTGAAAATGCAATGTTACAGTGTATACATACACTCTCAAAAATGGAGATAAAGTTTGGAACAATTTTCCTACGCCTTGTTACTTCTCCAATTTTCATGAGTTGTAGGTATGTTTAGTGTTACACGGTAAATGTGAGCATTGTGAAAGTTGCTACGTTGGGTCAGGAGTGGATGAGGAAAGTAGGAGAAAGTGTGGGAAATGCAGTTGTGGGAAATAGAGCTCTGGTACTTTCTCTTTGCTTGAGCAGTTCATCAGTGTAAAGACATGGGGATGAGATTGGAGGGAGAGTTGATGATTGATGCTCATGTATGTATGCATTTGGATGATTGTATATGTTATAATGGTATGGCCATGTATACACAAGTAAAGGAACCCGTTCGTTGAACTGATACTTCCAGCAATATTCAAGTAGCTGTTTTACGAGGGTGGATCGGAGAGTTTTTAGCCTCAATAAGAAAAAAATTTTAGCTCGGATTTCTATGAAAGTTTTTGAGCTTCAAATTTTGGTCGAATTCAAGGCAGTTAGCTAAAAATGGTAATTTTTACTTACCAATGCAATGGCGCACTCAACAGTGCTCACAAGAATTAAAATAACCCATATTTGTTTTTCTTGTGAAACATGGTCAGTGGTTTCATTCAGCAATGCTAATCAATACAAGTATTTTTCACATTTCTCACAACTTTTTAAATATTTTCACATCTTTCTCTTTAATCTTTTCTATCCATTTTCCCGTATTTATGTGCCATTCCACAGCTATGTCTGACTCTTTTGTCTTAAATTTAAGTCTACTGTACGCACTCAAAGTTTTATCTCATTTTTATATAAAATCATCTAACAATATTTTCACCATTCAGTGGGCATGGTGTTCATTCAAGGGCCATGAGTAATGATATTATATTATGCATTTTATTATGGATCATGATATAATGATACATAATAAAAAACGGGGAACCTTTTATGCAGATAGGACAAACGAGAGAGTGTGACAAGACTTTACTGGTTATTATTATGATGATGAAAATAAACAAATTAAAGGAAAGTCATAGAGCTTTTAGTAGGGATTTTTTCAAGCAAATATCGTTTCTATTTAGGAGGAGAAAGTATTAAAATGTGTAGGTTTGAGTAGGTCCGTGGGTGTAAAATTCTCGTATACTTTTTAAATATAAGTAGAGTTTTTTTCAGTGATATTTTAGCCCCCGTACTACTCTACCACTTTGGCAGATAGATATTCGTGAGAGGAGGAGGAGGTTTGTGCAGGTGTAATATGTTAATGGTATTCTTTCTCAAAATGGGAGAAAGCATAAGTGAGAAAAGTGAGTGAGAGGTTGTGTATGAGAAAGTGAGAGAAATCTCTAGAGTCTCCTCTCTTCTTCCTTTTCTTTTTTTTGTGAAAAATACCCTCGGAAAATCCCCTGCAGCTCCATTATCCAAGATCGATTCTAAAAATCAAACTGATTTGAGGCAATTTTCCCCCAAAATCCTCCTCTCATTCACTGACCCTGCAAAGACAAATTCCTCAGTCATGCCTTGAACAAATCCCCTATAAATGCTCTTCCGCTCATCTCCTCCTGTCTCCCCTACATTTTTTCCTATATCATTTCTCTTATTCCTTCTACATTTCCCACAATTTTTGTTCTATATCTAGTACTTTCTCTCCTATACATTGAATCTGTACATCAATCCTCTCAACATGCTTTCACTATATTTTCTCTCCTATACATTGAATCTGTACATCAATCCTCTCAACATGCTTTCACTATATTTTCTCTCCTAATTCGTCCTTATTTTCACCATACGCTTGGCTATTTTTGCCCATTTTCTTATCCCCATAACGAAATTTCTTTCATCTAATATGCTTCTTCCCTATATACGATTTTCTCTTTCCTAATACTCACTCATAATTCCATAACATATTTTATCCATATTTTTCCAATCCTTCATACTACTCGCTACTTTCTCCAGCTTTTTTTTACTTTCTCCTACTTTTTCCCTCTAATTTTCCCCTCCCATCCTTTCTCCTTCCCAAATCTACTTTCCCCTCCTCATTTTCTCCTCCAATACAAATGGGCAACAGTTGCATATAAGCTGGTAGTATAGTAATCATTTCCAAAATGAGAGAGAGAAAAAACTACAAGCCAGACTGTCGGATGAATAAGGATCCCAAATCTATCCCAAAAGCTCAGTACTTTTCAGATCCCATCCAACTTTCTCATTTCTTTAGAGGAAAGTTGTTTCCGTCCCGTAAGCGTGTGAGGTCTTAATTGGAAATTGGGATTAAGGAAAAAAATAACATATAACAGAAGAAAGAGGAGTGAAAGTAAAATCCGTAGGCTACAAGTATTAGCACAGTTGCACACTCTTAACTATGCATGTGTGGGAAAAAGCGTGGATTTGTGATGGCTTGGTGGAAGCGTGGAAAAAAACAGGAAGGGAAGGAGTGAGAGAGAGAGAGAAAAAAAAGAGTTTTCTCGTAAATACTCCAAACTACTTACTATTACTTAGCTGTGAGGGTGGAAAATCTTGAGAAGTTTGTCTTGTTCCATTTTATGGAAAAAATACTGGTAATCAATATGAAAAAGTTTTTTGATTCCCTCTTTTTCCCTCCCTCTCACTTTCTCTCTCTCTCTCCTCCTATCACTTTTATCCCATGGGAATTCACCGACTTTCTATTATATTCCCCTATCCTTTTATTATTGTATGTATAGATATTAAGAATCAAATGGATATCCAAATTTTATTAGATTTATATCACCTCATTATTTTCCCCACTTCCTTTTAATCTTTACGCCTCCCAGGGATTTCCTATGTAAATGTCAACAATGTTCTCTCCCACTAAATTTATTACATTTTCTATCTGTATCAAATAAATTGTCGATAAATCAAAAAAATACTAATAAGATTTCTAATTAATTTTTTTCCCAGGTACGAGACGAATGGAAGAGAATGGGCGTGGGTCCTATAGAAGAATGGGTGCCCAAAGATGATTTAGAGGGTCATCCAACCTCGTGTATGTACTACGGCTCAATATAAGGAAGGAGCGGACACAAGTGTGTTTGTGTGAAAAAATAAATAATAATAATAATAATAAATAGTGAAAGTTTTTAAAACGGCCTCTTTCTCTCTCTCCCTCATCCAACAAGGAAAAAACAAGAAAAAACTTGCAAAATTCTTTGCCTTTTTCTACTGAAATTTTTTCTCATCAATGAAGAAAATCATCAACTATTGGGATATTATTGTTACGAGGAAAATGTGTATGTGTGTGTGTGTATGTGAATGAATGAAGAAGAAGAAAGTGTAAGGAGAAAGGAAGAGATTTTCTATTGTTACCTCATTCTCTCTGGGCTTACTTAGAGACGTTCTGCTTTAATGAGGAATTATATATACGAGGCTTTTATGCGACAAATAACGCGTCTCTGCTTTATCTCGCCCATATAATTGCTCTAAAATGTGTGGTTATATCTACATTTATACACGAGAGATTTAACCTCTTTGTGGGAGCAGTGTGCTTTTGATCATGGTGAAAGTCATTATCAAGTTATGAGGAGAAGACGAAGAAGAGGAAGAGATTCCAAAGGAGAGAGAGAGAGCCGAATTGCTCATTGTCATTGGGAAAGGGGAAAGGAGAGAGAGAGCTGGATTTTCCTCTGGATGAAGAAGAAACTAGGATTTCTCTCTGGTGTGACCAAAATCCTCAAATAATGTTCTTACGGGGGAGAAAGTAGATTACTTAATCATTACAACCTGTGCTCAAAACATTGGTCATGGTTCTTAATGGCCCGGGAGGAGATTCCTTTCTCTACTATATAGGTTATCCTATCATTTGTCTACAATTATTATTACTTTATATACATTATAAACATACATACATATGTTTATACATACTTCATACTGCCCTATACATGCACACTAAAAGCTGAAAGCTATCTATCTGCTATTACAATCATATACATATTTACTTCTGCTTACGTTTTAACATTTGACAAATCCTACTACATTTCTCAACATTATGTACCCCATAGATGCAGCACACCCTTTAACTTTATTATAGCCACATATGTACATCACAAGAATTCACCTATACATTCTTTACTTATACACAGACGTACATACCAATCCATATGTATACATATAAAGTCCATCCACGCATACTCCTACGATTTACATACACAAATTTACACAGCTTTCAAACACACATACAAATTTTACTCATAAATACTCATGTATTTCCATTAAACCAATACAAATCCACTACACATAGTGTCCACATTAAATGTAAACACACAAAGTATTTATAAATTCATGAAGCCATCCCTTTGTTAATACTCCCCCAATTGGCCATATGTCCCTATAATCATCAAATTCCCTGCAATCGAAAATGTGGAAGTAAAAAAAGTGAAAGTAAAAAAGTGAAAGTAAAAAAGTGAAAGTAAGAAAAAAGAAAGTACAAAATTGAAAGTGAAAAAGTGAAAGCAAAAAAAGAAAAATTAAAATCCCGTGTATGAACAAGAAATTGGCTTGACATAGAAAGTAAGAAATTTGAATTTGTGAAAGTGGGAAAAGCTTCGCTTCGTCCGCTCTCTCATATGCTTCCTCAGGAAAATGGACACCTTGGAAATGTGGACATGTCGATAAACGGCTCTATTATACAGGTTGCTCTGATTATACAAGGAAGAGCTCGTCTCCCTCCTCCTCCTTCCCTCCTCCTCCTCCATATCCGACAGTCTCAACTGTAAACAAGGGGATAAAACTAGCAACTTAGTATGGGGCAAGAGAGGAGAAAGTTGGAAGTCATCCAGAGATTATCACCATCTCGACATGCCTCATATACCGCTCCCAGCCCGCCTTCTCATCAAAAGTAATCTTTTCCCTCTGAACTGCATCCCATATCCTCACATTCCACATACAATGTTCCAGCTATTATAAACTTCCTTTTTTATACATCTATACATACAAATAATGTATGTACATACATAAATGTCCTAACCTATGGTGCACTTATTGGAGCTAAAGGTTTTGTTGGAAAAGCTACAAAAGAGAAAGAGAGAGAGAGAAAAAACAAAAAAAGGATCCCTTTTTATATGCTTTTCTAACTTTCTCCCTGGCCACTACTCCACCAATGAATATATAGGATATTAGAGGACAAGAAGAAGAAAAAAGCATGGGAAAAGAGCGTGGAGCACACCGTCTCATTCTCCTCTCTCCTTTCTCTCTCTCTCTTCTTCCTTGTCGTCAACATCCCATTAGCCCCATTTATGTTCTTTCTCCTTCCTTGTTTACAATCCTTTTCCTCACGATTAATATCACCTCCTTCCTCCCTACTACTGTCTCCAACTTTACAAACGCTACTATATACTATACTACTTTATACGCCCAATAACCACTGAATTCTTCTTCCTCAACAACTCTTCTCCTTCTACTACAACAAACTCATTGGAATTCCTCATCACACCCAATATATATCCTCAGTACTTTTATCCTTAAATTCTTACATCAATATCCCCAGCTTTGTCTGTGTGAAAAAAGAAAGAGAGAGAGAGAGGGGAAATGCAAAAATTTTCCAAACTTTCTCCCTACTTTCTCTTTCTCCATCTTCTTCTCTTTCTTCCTCCTCTCTCAACAAAAAAGGAAGGAAAACCTTAATATGAAACTTAAGCCATTCAAAACATTTCTTCCCTTTTTTAATAAACAACAATAACAACATTCCTGTCACACTTTTTTTCTAAATAAGAGGAGATATCCAAGAGTGAGAAATAAGAAAATGTCTCTCTGTGTGTAGGTGAAACTGGTCATGGAAGGAGAGAAAAAGCATTTCTTTTTTCTCCACGGAATTTTTCAATATAGTGAGTGCTAATTTTCTGTGTCAAAAAAAAGAAAATGTGAATGAAGATGAAGAAAAAGAAAAAATCATCCTGTTTTTACGTTCCCTCGCAAGTGTTAAATTATATGAGAAACTATTTATACAGCGTTGTGAACATTCCACTTGTTAATCTTATATGCTACAAAAGAAAAAAAACATTGTGGGAGTGTGTTGATGAGATGATACAAAAAATCCTATATTATATCTGTCCTGGTGTAAATAAATATATGGCCATAAAATATAGATAAAAATATATATAAAATAGTCTGTTTATAAAAAAAATACAATTGTGAGGGGAAAAATTGTGAGAGAGAAGAAAAAAATAAAATATTCAAATCATAATGGATGGTCTGTTTATTTCTATGTATATTTAAAACAGCCCTAGATTAAAAGCTATACTTTCACTTACTTTCACTTTCAATAAATGCCCTGTATTTTTAGTAGCCTTATTATTACCCCACACTGTACAAGTTTCTATAGTGAGAGGAATAAGGATAGGGAATGGCAGGGAAAGACATATTGAGCTATTGAAAGAGCAACAGTATTTCCTGGAGGAATAATAGTAGACTCGTCCATATGTTCTCATATAAATTGCAAGCTATTGTTTTTCTACAGCTAAAAGGACACTCTGTGGTATGCCATTGAGGATAAGCTGTTCCTTTAAAATGTGTCTACATCTTCTCACGCACGTTGTAAAGGAAAAGTGTAGCAGAAGAATCTTGTTAAATAGGGTGGGGAGCATGTGGACAAAAATTTAGTGTGAGAAATTGACTTTGCCCAAGAACAGTAAAGCCACACAATTTTTAGCATCTGCTTTGTTTTTGTTTCCCTAATAATGGACATCCCTTTATTGTTCCAGACTTTTTCCTTGGGCTTCTTTCCTCCTTTTTGTCAAATATTATTAACAGTCATGTTTCCTTTGTATGGTAATCCATAGGAAAAGATACCATCTATGTAAATTGTAATGGTGGAGGAGTGGTATAAGTGAAGAAGTCAAAGTACATGTTAAAAGTCCCTCGTAAATGCATGGAGAAAGTCGAGTGACTTTCCTTTTCCGAACAGCTCGAGGATACATGAAAAAGAGTAAAAATACAATGTGAGTAGATGGAATAATTTTCGTAGAGAGGGAAATCCAATGGCCACCATGTGTTCTATCTTGTTCTATCCTTAGACCTGGCAAATGCCCCTAATAGGTAATTCAGAGAGCACTAAAAACTTGTATGGATAAAATATCCCCTACTTTTCCAGACCATATTGGAGTATCTAGTCTAGATACTTGAGGGTAAATGTAAACACGTGTATGAAAAATGTTCCTATATTTTTTTCTAAGCCTATTTTCAAAGTAGGGAGAAAGTTTTTGCGAACATATATGTATAAATGTATGGATGTACGAAGAGTAAATTATATTAACTCCTGTATATACCATTTCTTTGTGTCTTTTGTGGTTTTTGGTGAAGAGAGAAAGAGAGAAAAAACTAGGGAGTAAATCTATTGATCGAGACTATCTGGTAGTTTGCAGCTGTTATAGGAATTGACAATAATTTAGCAAAAGGAGAGGAAGGAAGGGGAAAACATATTGAGAGTATTTTTGGATTACTTCTTGCATATCATTTTTCTGCAATACGAGCAATAACATGACGGAGTAAAAAAGAGAAAGCGAGGGAAGGGAGACAGGACAGGAAGAAGCAAATTGTCTATTTAACATCCCCAACCATTCCATACGACTTTCTCCCTTTTTTTTTACTACCGTATAAGTCCAATATAATAATAATTCTGAAACTTTCTCCTTTATGTATGAAAATTATGAGGTTATTTTTTATACACTTTTATGTACATGTTTATACTCCTGTAAAGCTTGCTCATAGGTTATAAGGAGAGAAAGCTCGTCCATACTTTTATAGGACAGTCATTAATGCCTAACATGGAATGTAGCAATTTTCTCCTCCTTTCTCCCACTCTTTCTTTAACTTTATACATATAACGTATATACATTTATGTAGTAAACTACTCCTACTAACTTCTCTTATCTTGATCTTGGAGATTTACCATCTTGCTAAACTTAGTCTTGAAAGTAGTTATATAAATAATATGGGTAGTATTCACATGAGTGAGCAATTTCCTCCTCAAAATTATCACTCTAGTATTTTCATTATTCCTCTTATGTAAAATACATATATAATATACATATATATGTAAAGAGAAAGAGAGTGGAAATTTATGAATAAATTTCAAAACAAAAACTTGTAAGGAGAA
>JAQFXU010000300.1:0-62655 GCA_034693705.1 Spatulosminthurus flaviceps | reverse complement strand
TTCGTTCTTTAAGTAAATACGACACGCTGTTCCAGTGCTAACGTATTCCTTGACCTGGGCCAAATGTCCTCTCATGTAAAACTTTTGATAACCTGGTTCTGGTGTAGTTCAGTAAATGATGGTTCCTAAAATTTCCCACAAATTAAAATCTCACTTGCTTCACCGCACTCACTCAAGAGATTAAGTCACCAGCACTGGCCGAGTAGTCATATTGACAATGTTCATTATCACAGAAGCAACCACACCAAATACCTTTATTTACTCTAACTATGAACTCTATCCTTAGGAAATACAATAAGTAATACAAATCACAGGACCAAATACTTCCAGATAAAGTAACACTTTTTGTAGGTATTTATACACTCTCTTCAACTGAACCCCAACAAACTCTTGACCCCTATGGTGTATATAGGAACAGAACAGACTAACCATAAACTGGGATCACACAAAGTATGCGTATCTCACGAGTCCCTTCCAACGACATTATTCCATCGACAGATCAGATTAAAGCTGATTTACAACTTCAGTTCTTTGGGGTTTTAAACTTCAAGTTGGAACACCATACATGCTAACTAAGAACTTTCATCAGTTAGCTACAAAATGAAGTGTTTAAATGAACGCCTTCTTCAGCTTGACTAAACCAACTTTAAAAATTAAGATTAGGAAAAAGTGACTTCGAATCAGACATCATTAAGAAATGTCTCAGTTTAATTCCCCATCATTACCATTCAATTCCAGCATATCACATCAGCACTCCCAATGTCCCAATGCATTGACAAAGCTATGTAAATATATAGTGTGGGCAATCTGCGGGCAGTGGGCCACAACTAAACTTACATTCACAATATTCACATGTACACGTATACGTGTACGAACGTACTTCGCTAGACTATGTCGTGGCACTAAAATGCAGAACTACATAACAAATAAAGATCTGTGCATATTTATTGTAATTACTAATTAAACAGTACTAATTAGGTTCGCATAAGTGTACGAATTAAAGGGTTATATACTTACAAGCCATTCATTGCTTCTGTTTCTGCTTTGTCCATAACAAATTCAACACCAGAATATTCTCGCCTTGTCGCCTATCACTTACCCAGCACGTGCTTTTACCTATATACATATATCAAATAAGGCACTATAGAACTCGGTATATTTTGCTCATACGTATGTGTATACTTGCACAGTATACAGCTGTCGGGGCCGTCCATAGAGTTAGTCACAAAAAACTCAAATTTTGCACTGACCCACCCCAACCCCACTGTGATACTGTGCGTCAGCTTCAGCCAAAATGACCCAGCCACCCCTAAAAGTGACGTCATAATACTGTAGCCATTTTAAACAATAATGCCGGCCATTTTATTTAAACAATTAATTCAGCCATTTTATTGACATGGTACTCATTCAAAAAATTATTACGGAAGCCATTTTATTAATTAATGCGGCCATTTTACTAACACGGCAGCGAATAAATGAATTAGAGCGGCCGTTTTGTTTACACGGCAGGCAATAAATGAATTAGAGCGGCCGTTTTGTTTACACGTCAGCCATTTAATTAAATGTTGTGGCCGTTTTATTCATCCGGCAGCCATTTAATTAATTATAGCGGCAATTTTATTTATCCGCCAGCACATGTAAAGAATTGCTACAAATGACCTACTGTCGAGGCAAGAATAAATTAGTGTCGGCCGTTGGTGAGTTGTCTCGTGCAAAGTGTGATTAGCCAATCACAACATCCTCACCTGGCCGTTTACGAAACGTGATTCGCTCTTGCAGTGCACACCTGTCTACGTCATAATTACTTATTGCTAAAATTACTTTGCCCCGACAGTACGTATATTCCTATAACATCAATATTTATATGTACCAAGAAGTAAGAAGTTGGGTTATGCCACCCTTGTCTAGAATACGCTACCAGAGACATCTACGTTTCAATGACATTTGACAGTGTTAATTTCGGAATTTTGCCCATATTGTCATCGACATCGCAGACACATTGTAATTACATGTACACGATCCAAGCAGGGCAATTCAAATTTGACCATTTACGATTGTAAAATCAGAAGGAGGATCAAGTACGAGAGAAGACTCATTAAAACGTTGGGTAAAATGTGGATTATCAAAATTCTGAAAACCATAAATCAAAATTAAATTTAGTTGTCATATTACTCTAGCTCCCATGATATAATTTTCGGGAGACTAGCTCTGCGGATGTTCTAATACTTCTAATGCCTACATGGCTTTGCCGAAAAAAATCTACAACTAATTTCAAGAAATAGCGATTTGAAATGCATGTAGATCGGCTGTTTGAATTTGCAATCTGTGGATGCCAAAGGTCGGAAAAACTGTTTTGAAACAAATGTTTGATTTGCTGTATGTATATAGCATGTAATAAGGCGGGTGCATCTCTAAACACGTGGTCAGGATCATATGAAGCCTACGCGGGAAAGTGTGCATGGTTATGGTGTCGATGGTGTACGTGAATGTACATACATACATACGAATGTGAATTTTGCTGATGTATTCGAACGTTGTTACGTCCCGGACACGTTTGCAATTTCATTTGCGAAATTCTGATTTTTTTGTAATTGCTATTGTTTTTAGTGTATGTCCATTAATTTCAAAATACTTGTGGCAGTGAGTTTGTTTGGGTGACCACAAGGATATTAATTGGGTGGTTTGAATTATTTAAGTATGCTTATCGTAGCCAAAAATACTTAAGCTGGATTTAATATTTTGCAGAAAATTAAAAAGCTTTGTGTAATGATCTCTTGCTACATGTGCTGGTGACATTGGCGTTTGTTTATAAACACAGTCGTGATTTACTGAGTGTGTTGAATATAGTTGAATAAAATATAAAATTAAAAATATAAAATGCTCACATGTACAAAATTGTTGGCATATTCGAACAGTTGGGGTAGTCTGTGTTACAAGTGGCATCTTAGGACTCTGGCCAGAAATGGTAAATGGGGTCTAATCTGGAATAAAGGAAGTTATAAATATTCTACGTTTAAAATTAACACTGACAATGCAAAGGCTGCTATCGTTACGGAAGAATTTCCTTCAGAAAGAATTAGAAATTTTAGCATAATCGCCCATATTGACCATGGGAAAAGGTAATCATGTTTCCTCCTGCTTTATAATGCGCCCATTTGTGTTTTAAAAAGGTTTTAAGAAAAATAGAACAAAAAATTGTGACTTATTTCATGCTTTGACTGTACTTTTTTCAGTACCTTAGCTGATCGGATGTTGGAAATGACAGGTATATTGAGAAGATAATTTTATACCGTTGCGTTGCAAAGGTTACGTCAACATGAGAGTTTATTTTTCATGCGTTTCATCAAGGTACCATCGACAAGTCTGTTGACAATCGCCAAATCTTGGATAAACTACAGGTGGAACGAGAACGAGGAATTACTGTGAAAGCTCAAACAGCGACAATGGTTTATAAGCATAATGGTAAAAAGTATTTACTCAATTTGATAGACACTCCCGGTCATGTAGATTTTTCTTACGAAGTCTCACGATCTTTGCAAGCATGTCAAGGAGTAATCCTACTAGTCGATGCAAACCAAGGAGTTCAGGTATATAGTCATTGCATTTCAGATTTGAGTTTATTCAATTATATTTATGAAGCTGTAACTTTGCTGTTTGCATTATCAAATTGTTTAACTTTCTAGGCTCAAACGTTTGCAAATTTTTATCTGGCCTTCAGTAAAAATCTTCCCATCATTCCGGTTTTAAATAAAATTGATCTTAAAAATGCGGATCCTGCGAGAGTTATTGAGCAACTGAATAGTATTTTTGAAATGGATCCGGAGTCAGTGTTAAAAATTTCTGCGAAGCATGGAACTGGGGTGGATCAAGTTTTACAATCTGTTATTGAGAGGATACCGCCTCCTTTAAGTGCGTATTAGCAGTTTACTGCAGTTATAAAAATAATTATTGATTGTTACAGTAAAGGTATTATATAATAATTTTATATTCAATTATGCAGGTGATCGAAATCTTCCCGCTAAAGCTCTTCTGTTTGATTCTTGGTATGATAAATACAAAGGAGTTGCTCTGTTAATGGCTGTTCATGACGGATCTTTCAAATTAGGGCAGCACATTACTCTAGCTTATGCCAAAAAATCCTTTGAAATAAAAGAAATCGGACTTATGTACCCTGACCCCACACCTCTTACTTCGCTGTAAGTTTTTCCGAATGCCGAATGGCTAAAATCTGATTGCTGCTAACTCTTATGTTCTCGTCCGTTTTTAGGAGTACGCAATAATATATCTTTGAGTTCCGTTTCGCTTGTTTCTTCAGGTATGCAGGACAAGTCGGATATATTTACTGTAATATGAGATCAGCAAAAGAGGCTGCAGTCGGTGATACCATACATTTAACGTCGGCTCCAGTGGAACCTTTTCCTGGATTTGCCAAAGCCAAGCCAATGGTATTCGCTGGAGTTTATCCAATGGATCAGTCTGAACATACTCAGCTTAGAAGCGCCTTGGACAAGCTTCTCTTGAACGACCCTAGTGTGGAATGTGCTATTGAATCAAGGTTAGTAATTTTATTAATTAAATGAGTGGTTATAGTAATAATGGTTATATTGTAATATGCAATGCATGCGGTGATACTCTCAAGACATAGCTTTCACCAGAAAAAAATTTAAATGCAATGACAACAGCGGCTTCAGAAAAATAACACTTTTTCATTATTTCGAAGTCCGGCGTTGGGAAATGGCTGGCGTTTGGGATTTTTGGGTGTCTTGCACATGGACGTATTTAATCAGCGCTTAGAACAAGAGTATGGAACTCAAATAGTCCTGACTGCTCCTAGTGTCCCGTTTAAGAGTAATTATGTTTTAATTGTTTTCACTTCATGGCGTTAATTGCTGAAAGTCTCGCATTTACTGAACGGAAACAATTTTATTTTAGTAAAACTTAAAGAGACCAAAACTACAAAGAAATCCGCACTTGAAGTTATTGTCAACAATCCCGAGAAAATGCCTATGGTTCAGTACATAGAAGAATCCTTTGAACCGCTGGTAAAAGGAACGATTATCACTCCAGGTAAGAATAAGTGTAAACTCGTTTTTCTTTTATGAATACGATTGTTCCTTTCAAGTTCCATTAGGTAAATCAAAACTTATTCTGTAGCGGTTTATATGGGTGATATTATTGCCTTATGCCTGGATCGACGTGGTGTGCAGATCGACTCCAAGAACATCGACGCAGAAAGGTTATTGATGACATTTAAGTTGCCACTAAATGAAATTGTCGTAGATTTTTACGACAAGTTAAAATCTTTGACATCAGGATATGCTTCCTTTGATTATGAGGATGGTGGATATGAATCGTCACAGTTAACCAAGGTATTAATTATGAGCAAAACAATATAAATGCTTCTAAGTGAAGGACTAAATTTTTGTGTTTTGCATGCTATGCCGATTATGTTTTCTTTTGAAAGGTTAACAAAACCGTTATTATGTCCACAAATAACTTTCATTATAATTTAGGATGTTTCTGTTATATGTATGATTATATTATACGCATTATTTATGTTATGCAGCTTGGATTTTTACTAAATGGCGAGCCGGTTGAAGAGCTAAGTGTAATTGTTCATGTATCTAAAGCTCGGGAAGTTGGAAAGCAAGTTTGTGCAAAATTAAAGGATACAATTCCTCGCCAACAATATCAGGTAAAGAAGCTTGTTTCAGTAACTTTATTTAGTATTCATAGTCTGCTTAATTAAGGCAGTTTGTAAATTAAAATCACAAAAGCAAAATATTTGTTTGAAAATACATGTATTTATTTACGCCACATCTATGATCACAATGTAACTTCTACTTAAAGGAACTGCGTAGAGGCCAAATTTATTGTGCTGAAAGTACAATGAAAAACACTTGATTTTTATATTGTCATATGTAAACAATGTATAGAGTGATTATATGATAGTCATGACATTTTATGTAGGTACAAGTTCAGGCCGCTGTTGGAGGAAAAATTGTTGCCAGAGAAGACATTAAAGCCCTACGTAAAGACGTAACTCAAAAACTTGTAAGTCAGCATTCAAGACGTAGTTTCACTCAAATATGACGAATTTTGAGAATAAAATGAATCTTTAATCATTGAAAAAATTAACGTACGCGATGTGAATTATTTTCTTTTCAGAAATATGGTGGGGATATTAACAGAAGAAATAAACTTCTAAAACGACAAGCTGAAGGTAAAAAAAGAATGAGAATGGTGGGTAATATCGAAGTACCTCGAGAAGCGTTTATAAAAGTCCTGCAGAGATAACAGCTATGTAGCAAGTGAACAAACATACCAAATCTTAACTTATTAACGTGCGTTAAACATATTGTAGACATCGTTGTAAATCACAATAAAAATGGAAAAACTATATATTCAAGAGGTTCTTGTTGGAACTTTAATTCGCAAAAGTTACATTCTGATTAACAAGCAGCGTGCAAAGATTAAATTAAATTGAAAATGTTTTTCATTGAAAATCGGAACCGGTACTTTAAAACCGGCCATTGACAGCGACTAGGCGACTGTGATAATATTTTAACTATCAGTAGCATGTATTCATGAAATCAAGATTAATGTTTTCCTTCCAACAGTTAGAAACCATCATTTTGCCATAAAAGTATTGAACTAAATTTGTTTGTTTGCAGCTTCACTAGAAATGCACAGTAATACATACATATATCAACGAAGCAAAGAAATAGTAGGTCGGGAACGGGTTGCACTTTAACACGAGAAGTATCTTGCAGGGAAAGTGTATAATTTGTTCCTTAAAGAAGTGCTACCCCAACTATAGGCCTCTTGCTGAGTAATTTTACAGTTTTGATATAGCTTCCGCCATAGCAAAAGAAGTGGTCAATATTTAAGTAATTTGCAACTTGTGTTTACTATGTGCGCTCAACGTAAATAAATGAATCGATTCCAGTCTCACAGAATTGTATGTTGAATTTCACTTTGAAATATGGGGCACACAAAGATTCAAGTTTGGTTGCGTAAAGTTGCTTTTATTGCTTGAGTTCAAGTAAAAAAGATATTTACACAATCAACTTGTACATAAAGCATATAGCGTGTCGGTTTTGAACAGTGCATATACTTATGTATGTAAGTCGTTATTATGCATGCTGAGTACGTAAATTCTTGTTTCTTAACCATTTTCCCACAAATGCAAAAGTGTACAAATGTTGTTTACTATATACGTACCCAAAGCTTCTACGGAGTATACACAATTTTCATGCTGACTTGACATTGCATCTAGGCAAAAGAACTGCTTACCTAGATACATAAAAAGTGTATAGGCATTATAAGATAATTTTTTGGTTTTGAGAGCTTAATTTTAGCAGAACAGAATGTAACGTACGTTAAAGTTGTCAAGTCTTAATGAGAACATTCACATCTTATAGCGCTTTGTATATGAATATTTTAGAATCTTATTTATAAACTACCAGGGAAGTAAATTTAAAATAATTATACTACCAAACTAGAGAATAAATACATTCATAAAAATAATTTTCCACTTCGTCCCATCCATCTTGGTCCGCTCTTCAATCCATTTTGCCCTCCTTGACTCCTTCACCTTTTCTAGGTCGCTCTAGAATGGTGTGGAACTGCCGTCCTTTAGTGCTGAAACCAAAAACAAACATACGCGTCAAGCAGTCACTAAAACACAGTATTTTTCCAGTCACACAGGAATCTTTTATCTCTTAATTCAGCTCAAATACATATTTTCATCATTAACTTTTTCATATCACTATAGAAAAAACCCATCCTTAAATATTTCTCCACGGGTCAAGAATAATCTGTAAAAGTATTTCGTATTTTATCACAACTTCTTTCTACGACTTTCAATGCATTCTTCAAAAGTAATGCAATCCCGGATTGCTTATCATCAGAGTAAGATTACGTCAAGTTTAATTATTTCAAAATTACTGCAACTGCGTTGGGTTTATGCAATATATTGGCCTTTCTCACAGTAATTAATGACTTCTCCTCTGCTGCTACATTTATTGCTGTTAGCAAATTTGCTAACCTTGCAACATTGAAACCTCCGACAGAAAATTATTTCCTAACTCCATTAGATTTTAATTGACGTCAAAGTCTTTCACGTGTAATTATTGTTTGGGAAAATAGAAGAGACAGACGTAGGAGCTGGAAAAATCGTATAAAATTATTTAATGTAAACAAATAATGAAAGTATTACTGACTTCTTACCTCCTTTCCCTTCCCATGGTCATCAACCCAAATAACTAAACATAAGGAATGGCCAGAGGAAGAAAACAAAATTTGTGAAGAATCCGCCGTTCTTAACACAAATCATTTTCCGTTGATGGTAGATGTAGTTGATTTCAAAATAAAACCCTCAAGCTTCTATAATGAATGCGAATTTTCTAAGTACTGATGATACACCAATATTGTAACCACAGCTTCCCAAAACAAACTGATTGGAGAGGGCAATGTGCAACGGAAAGTGAAAACACTGTCAAGACAATGCTTTAGGCTTTAGGTTTGATGCACTCACAAGGTTGTCCTTATAGGTTGTCCGTTCCAAAAGCTCTCACTACGACGAGTGTTTCGGAAGATTGACGCAGTCCACAATTAAATTTCAATGTCAAAAATGAAAAATAAAGGAACTTGTTGTAGAAAAACTAGGACTGCATTAAAGTTCCAGGGCAAGTTGTATTATTGATGTATTATAATTAACTTGTCTTGGCGTTGTTTCTATACACCAAAGGGTTTTTATGTTTGCTGAAAAATAATCAGCTCAACGGAAAAAAAGCTTTCAAAGAAATAAACAAGGCACAACGGGTTTACTTGAAGCAAGCCAAACTGAAACAAGAGTCGTGAGATGATAAGGTGAATACTTTTATATTCTTTGTATATGTAAGTAAGTTAGTGTGTAATAATTTCCAAACAGCAGACTCTACACATGCATTGGGGTGCCCTAGCATAGTCACGACGTTCAACTTATGCGAGTTAAAGCATTTTATAATAAATTGACTTCTCTGTGTGCAATTACTACGACCATATGACTGACTATGTATGCCTCATTCCCACACAAGATTTGCTATACTACTAGCCGGGTGCGGTAAAAACAAGAAATTTGCAAAACCCCTCAAGGCAAATTTCCTATATGTTAGGTCGTAGTTTTACAATCTCGTCACATTTTGTATTTTCTTGAGTACAAACATAGTTGGAAGTCTAAATGTTTCCTTCATATCATTATTATCATTATATGCCCTTATAACTTATATACGCCAAGTCTTTGAAATCAGTCACAATTATTATTGTAGAGATTGACGTGAGAGCAGTCCAAAGGAACGCTATTACTTTTGGTGCAATCCCAGATTAATGACCATCCAAATCCATGCAGTTTAACCAACAATGATAGCATCTGTCAAGGGATAAAATGACTACATATGTGCATTTTATAACGCGATTTTAATTATAAGTATAGAAAACTGCCTACAATTCCTTCATTGAAACAAAAAAATAAAAATTTCTGCCGGCGCGGCTGTATCGTTTAATCTCATTTTTGTGCTTCATGGCATCTACTATCTGCGATTATTATATGTACATATGATAGTTTTGCAAAATTTGACAAAAAACATTATTTAGCGTTAAATATGGGGGCTTTTTTGCTTGTTTTAAAGACCAAAGTAATTTTCCATAAGAAAATTTATTACTTTCGTCAATAGAAAAATTCAAGTAAATAACAGCTGCTGTTTTGTAAATAATTCTTCGGAAATTAAACGCATATTTTGTCATCAAAAAGTGTAAACAAAAGTTGCAAAGTTTCCAACCGTTCCAGTGCCTGCCGCTGTTGTTCCTTCATTTCTATTGTCACGTACTTACGTGAATTTATTGAAATGTTTGAGGTGTGACAGGCTCACAGTAAAAGTTGGCAACTTCTCTCGCCTCGTAGATTATTGAGTCCGAGATCATCATCCTAAACAGGTCTATATAGTAGCTATTTTTAGTGGGAAAAAATTAGCATGTCTAGCTTGGCTAGCCTTTTGCACATGTGTACATATTACGGATACGGAACTGTTATGCACATATCGGCGGTTAAGGTAATGAAGGAGGTATTTCTGAATGACTGTGGTGGAAAAGGGGTTAAATATGCAATTGCTTAGTTTCTAAAGGAGTCACATCTGTAGACGTAGCTATGACGGCGTATACATGGATGGACATAGCAGCTGCAACTGCAGTGTGAGAGAAAAACCCAATTTGGAATTTTTGTAGTAAAGAAGTTGCTAAGCGGACTGACTTGGGACTTTCTTGAATCATCCATTTTTGGATGTATATCTATACATAGCTCCTTTTTGAATTTAACAGTCTACAAATTATTGGATGTGTGCAGATTAGTTGGTGATTTGTGGTGTTTGTTATTGCATAGCTAAATTAGTAGGGACAATGGACAATGATTGGGAATAGGGCAAGCCTTTTTCATTGAGTTAATTTTGTTGTCCTATCAAATAACTTGATCTTGACTGAGCGTTCAAGGGCAGAGAAAAATCAGTCAGGTTTTACTTGAATTTCAATGCCTTACTTAATGGTGAGTATTTGTTCGTATACATATTTCCTACGCCAATTTTCTATAAACCTAAAAAGTGCCAACCGACTCTTGTATATAGTTGAAAATACTTTTTTTTCTTGATACCTTTAACTGCAATATAAGTACTATGCAGGATATGTTTTATGCATACAGAGGAAAATGTTTGAAGGAATTGAAGCATGTCAATTTTTTATATGTATTTTTTGTTATTCAATTACTTCATGAGGCAAATCGAGTCTTACAGTCTTAACATACATAGAAATGTGTTTTTCTCCATGAGATTTACTGTTTTTATCCTTTATCCAGCCTGACATGTCCAGCCATGTTTTCACCAAATACTTGGAGAGAGTAATTGCATTGAGCATGATTCTTGAGAGATCAAGAACTATTATGGTCGAAGGTAAAAAATTTCCGCTCTTACATTTCACTAGTAGGTGTTATTACCATGTTCACATGGGAAATTTTTAGCATGCGATCTTGTATTTACACTTGCAATTTATGTAATACACGTCCACCTTCAGGCTTTACAGAAGAATATTTAGACAGGAAAAAAATTCCGAATAATGCGCAATTTGTTCCCTCTCAGCTCTTCATATTGTACACTTGAACAAACACAAGCCTTTGTTTTGACAGTATTCCATGAGAAACAATAGCAGGGCAGACAAATAAGACACCATAAGCTATAATTAATTAATAATGTACATACTATATAATAGCTGAAAATTTCACGGTTAATTAAGCATATTTAGCGAAGTATTTTGAGAGTCAGGGCTCAGGTAAAGGTCACGAACATCATACATCGAACATCATTGCATCTTACGGTATTGGTGTTTTGCGAAAGCCCTGCTTTATATTTGGTCTGTATTTTTTATTACGAACCTCAATTATTTTATCATCTATTTTATGGACTGAGCACAATAGTTAATTTTTAAATCCTAGATATCATGTTACCATTGATTAATAGGTGAACATATTGAAACTTGCAACGTTGCAAGTATTACGAATATAGATTTTACGAAAGCCAACTAAATTTGTTGCTGCTAAAATTTTAACAGTTTTGAGGCCTCAATGGGTAATAATTGCCCATTATTTTGTTCCTTATTAGGTTTCTATGCACGAAATGATTTTAATTCTCTTTTAAAGACTTTTCTACGCAAGTATTTTTCTCTTGAAAACTTACTGAAGAACTCTTTGAATCGTATTGCATGACTCTTCCGAAAGATGACAGCAGTAACTGCTGTGGTATTCCCGTGGTCACTCGTCAAGCAATCTGTATAGCTATTGTAAATAATATCGAAATCCAATTTCTAAAACGTCTGCCAACAAATTATTGGTTTTCTTTTAATTTCTTCAAGCTAAGAAAATTTTCCTTATGAAATCCCCATAATGGGATTTTGTGGTGGGAAGAAGGTGTGTGATTTCTGAGTAAGTTTGCAGTTGCAGCTCGTAAAAAGTCTGAATGGATCGTTTATACTAATAATTGTAAAAGCACGAACAAGACAAAAAACTCATCCCTCCCATCATTAGTTATCCTTTCCAATGATGGAGGATTTTTATTGAGTTAATAAAAATCCAAATATTCCAAATTGTAAATTGTTATGATGTGCGAAGCAAAACCTAAACTGCAATAGTTATTATGACACCACTAAATCAACTATCATGAAATAAATAAATGCAACGTGTTTAATAAACACAAACGAGTGCACTACATTGCAGTTCTGTGTAATTCATACAATAGAATAGTTATTATTATTTCAACAGTATTGATAACGCGAATAATTAACACATGTACAAATATAACGAAAGAGCTAGCTCCTATTATTACGAGGAAGCTCCATCTAGAGAACTTGCGTTTTTTGTCACTAAAATCACAAGAATTTGGTACTTACGAAAAATCTTGGACCAACACTGACCCCTCTGATTTGTTTGTATAATAATAATAATTCTAGATAAATGCGAACAACTAATAATTATTATTATGACCTTAGAAAATTCCTAGTTAAAGGGAAGCACCCTTATTTGTGTAAAAGTCCTATGTATATACATAAAAATCGGTACCTCTCATCTTGTCTTAATTATTTTACTTATTGCTGTTTAAAGCTGTATACTTTGAGACAATAATTAATATGCTTTTTGTTTACATCATAGAATTCCTCATCAACGAGAAGAATATTTAGTATTACTTATTTAATCTAATGTATACATTGCCAAAAATATGGGGATAGTTGGGAATGCAGTCATTTTCACGATCCGTACAACGATTGAGTAACCAGCCCAAAATACAAAGACATTCGGCTCCAAAGAACATCCCAAGAACACAACTTCCGATATTATACGAGTACACTGTCATGTCCACGTTCACCCACAAAATCAAGGAAATAAGGGCGGCAAATTGAGGCAGCAAGAAAAATGAGCCGAGAAGACATCCATGCATTCTACGAAATGTTTCGACTGACGACAGGAGCAATGGAATTTCATAAATTATCTGTAAAGCTACAACAGCTAGAATTGTAGCGAGCACGTTTTCTTTCCCAAATACGATTCTCACGGTTACAATCAGACAGCAATGGGTCACAAGCCAGAGAACTAATAAATAAAAATCACAAAGTCGTCATTAGAACAATTAAGAAAGAAAAAACCTTGGGAACGAAAAACAGGTTGTTTTTAGCACATATGCACGTTCATTCAATTTTAACGATTTTGCAGGGATTTTACGCGGATTTAAAAACGATTAGTAGGAAATCGTTGGGGGATTTTTTCTTCAAGAGTAAAACACCTTTTTCCTCTAAATTGGTAGTTCCAATAGGGGCAATTTTGACAGAAATCTTTTAGCAATTTCCTTCAATTATTTCTAGAAGATTTGAGCTTTCAAAGCACAAACAAGGAAATATTTTGCATTACTAACTACAGGTAAAAATTTGGATGTTGAATTTTCTGTAAAAATTATACACACGTTTAGTATAGGAAGGCAATGTAATTAAGTTTAAATGATTCATACACGTTTTTATAGCGCGTAAATTTCCCCATTCCAATTCCTTATATTATCCATAAAAATAGTAAATGAAAATTATAGGTTACCTTTGGAAGCCCAGACGACAGCATAGCGAATATATTTTTCTGTTCCCAGGGAAAATCGATCATATTTCTTAGCTGAGTCATAACGAATCCTTGCAAATGTAAGGCCACAGGTTAAGACCATAATTCCTCCCGCAGCTACAGTTCCCTTGATAGAAGGGAAATTATCCACCTCCTCCATGAGCAAAACAGTTTGTAGAACACATTGTGGCACAAGTAAAGTAAGACTTTCCACCAAGAAAATTATCCTAGAATTTGTCCATGGCCGAATATAACTTGAATCTTTTGATTCCTTTATGGCATAAATTAAGTTTCCAAGGGATCTAAAATAATAATTATTATAATAATAACAATAATAAAATTGTAAAATAAATTAAAACCTGTTAAATTAACTACATAAATTATAGCATTGCATTAAATTCAGCCCAGTAAATGGTTTTTAAAAGCTCAATAAAATCATGGTAAATTTAAGCACGTGCTTACACAAAAGTTGGTAGTGTCACAGGAATGAGGAATAAAATCGATAGAATTTTGTTGCTACTCCATATTTTCCCCTTTTTGAGCTTCCTATACACAAAGAAAAAACAATAATATCAGAAGAAATTAGTACACGGCCCCGTGTTTCAATTATCTGTATCATTATCAAATAAATTCCAATATAATCTATAAGAGATATGGCACAATACTCGTGTATCGATACACTCAACAACTCCCACCTCACAGCCCTTGACACGAGGATTCATTATTACTCTCATCAAAATAAGCCAATCAACTTGCTTTGTCCCATTGATTCTCTACAATCATTACGTGCAGATGCACAAATATAACTTCATTAATATTCTATTCGCACGTGAAGTATATTGTTTTATATTTGCATAATATTTCTGCAAGTGCAAGCTCATACAGGACGATGCTTACTATAAATACTTTAGTATAAATATATTCATTCATTGCTACGCAATACTAGCCATACACTTTCCTTTACAAAATCGTACGTAATATATGTTTTTTTCAAATAATTATTAATATCTATTATTAATTTAGAAATTGAAAAAAAAACACTTTTCAAGGATACACAATAAAAGGTTTACCCATTGAAAAAGTAGGTCATCTCAGTCACAATGCCACTAGCGATAACAATGGCAATAGTCAAATATCCAGCTTCTTTACATCCATCCTTCAAATGCCACAATCCCATGCCAATGCACCATGCTACGTGAAAAACGGAGAAAAAAACTGCTAACAAGGCCTCATGAACAGTTTCCTCTGGACCATGGAGGAGGAATCCTTCCTGATAACATTCTTTCTCTCCATTCTTCTCAACATCCCCATTTTCACACGTTAAATTAAGCTTAGTAGTATCAGTCTTTTGTCCAGGATTTTGCATCAAAGGTTCGTGCTCCACATTATTATCACCTTCAGCCCCATTACTTCCGTTCGTCATTCCCTTCTCGCTACCTGCACACACAAAAAACACATTAAGAAAATAAAAATAATAGGCACAAATACCATCATTACTTTTTTGAGCTTTTAAATTTTTCACAGCTCATCATGAGTGTCCATAATAATTATTTTTTTGGATTCCGCAGTCCACACGAAAAGAATTTGCCAAAGCTACTCCGGCACTTTACACTGAAGGTTATTCACGCTTAAATTTTTAATCAGGGGTTTATTATCACCATAAGAATGAAATTAAGAGTGTGGAAAGAAACTTGTCTTACTGGTTGGAATGGAGGGCGGTATCCATTCTTTGGCTCCAGTTGTATTTACAACTCCTTTGTCTGACTTCTCCTGTGTAGAGTTGAGCGTCTCTGAAAATATCAAAAAATCCTTTAAACCATCTTCACTACAATCAGTACACATGTCTGAACTCAAGTTGTTGATAGGGAACAAGAATGAAGCATGTGTGTTCAAAGAGTGGAAGAGAAAAAAAGGTTAGATATGTCAAAACTGCGTGACTTTATTGCTGAGCAGTGCACTCACTCAAGATAGCAAGGGTTTATAACTTAATAGAAAATTTTTGAATGTAACTTAAAGGGAAAAATTTTCAAAGGAGTTTGAAGGGACAAATTTTCAATGTAATTTAAACGGAAAAATTTTCAATGTAATTTAAAGGGAAATATTTTCAATGCATTTTGAAGTCACAAATTTTCAATGTAATTTAAACGGGGAAATTTTCAATGTAATTTAAAGGGAAATATTTTCAATGCAGTTTGAAGGCACAAATTTTCAATGTAATTTAAACGGGGAAATTTTTAATGTAATTTAAAGGTACACATTTTGATGTAATTTAACCGGAAAATTATAATTTACAGGGACAATTTTTCTAGGTGATTTAAAGGGAACAATTTTGAATGTATAATCGAATGGCAATATCTTACATGTAAAATGATTGGAAAAATGTTTCACGCAAAATGGGAAAAATGTTGTACATAGTAAAAAAAAAACAAGAAAAATTTACCCATTGAGCGTAGGTAAGTAGATGATGACTTGTCAGGAGGAGACTCACTTATGGATGGCAGCTAAAAGTAAAGTACAGAGAGGACAAAATCGATCAATTAAATAATTACGAAGGTTGGTTGAGAGCGTGTATTGAAAGTGAGAGAGAGAGAGCGAGACCTGTTTACAAGACTAACACTACTGGAACTACAAGAAGCTTGAACGAAGGTGAACTTGTTTAGAATAATAACATAAATGTTGTGTTTGGACGGGAAAATAAAGGAAGAAATTCGCTAGGTAACTTTTAGACCAGAGTCATGTTCATGTGCGAGCTTTTTAGTCAGACTTGATAAATATATGTATTGTCCATACAAATAAATAAGGGAATGTCAGGAAATAAGCTGATATAATTCTCAATGGTTATATACCTGACCAATTTCTCTTCCGAAGAGCAAAATTGAATCTGTTGGAACTGGTGTGGGTCGTCTATGAGAATTATACGACATTGTTGGCTAACTATATATGACTTGTTATTATATCTCCCCCTTTTTTTCCCTAACACATGCACAAATTCCGGTATATGTAGATGTTATGTACACCAGAAAAACGTAAAATTATACACTCACGCAACAACACACACAAAAAATCAAGAGGCTTTTTTCCCCTAATACTTTAATCTTTTGTTGAGTTTCAGCTGTTAATTATCGCTCAATGGAATCAAGCGAAAACTTTGCACTTTTCCACCAAGTCCTACTCCAACAAGCACAGGTCCGTATGTGTTCAAATTGAAATTAAAGGTCCATGAAGGGTTTACGTGGCTACGAATAATAAACCTCACCGTGGAACTTTAACAGCCTTTTGTGTCTGTCTACCTATCTATATAGCGAAAGAGCGAGAGTAGTAGCTAGTGATTATTTTGCCACACGGTCTAAACATTACTTGAGCTGGAGCTGGTCTCACATATCTATAACTATGAGAGTCTTGTTAAAAACATATAAATTGTTTCAAACCCATTGGTGGATAGACTTGGGGAATGGAAGCCTCTCATGCTTAGGGCAAAGTTCATGTAAAAAGTATAGAGACATGTGTGTGTGTGTGTATACGTAATAAAAACAGGGAGTTATAATCTCTCTTCTAACCCTACACATATTTGCCGATAGTCAAAATATAAAAAGAGTCCAGGAGGTGAGTCCAAGGGATCGTAGTCCAAGCTTTTGTTTCCTTCCATCATCAAATAAATAGCATGGATGATGGTTGAGGAGAAAAATGCAAGCAGAAGCAGAGAGTCAGACAGATAAATGATGTTTATCAAACTAAAAACTAACTTCACGTACATAATCACCACAGTTTCCAAAGACCACTTGAAATAAATTATTACCAATTATTTATTATATAGTTTCCTATTAATTTACTTGCTTTAAAAAAAACTTGTGATTACAACTCTTTTATACGTGCATCTTTGTAAATAATCACTTTAGTATTGTTTTTTTTTACTATATTCTCATTCACCCCAGAAAGTTGTTCACTCCCAAGTATATAGCCCATGACTAACTCAAAAATGACTCGTATAGTTTATTCCTGCATTAATATATTTAACGAAAACGTCGAATTCCATAAGCACGTAATAAAACTTGTTTTCAGGACCTTCTCGCTCTCCCTCCCTCCCTATCTCTCTCTCCCTTGTACTCCTGTCCTGTAAACCACAGTGCAAATATTGTTAGGAAGAACATCCATGGGGATTTTTTCCTTCCATATTATGACTTTATTACATGAGTAGTTTTATAATAATGTTACTGGAATTATAAAGGAACATTTACCTGAAAGCTTCCGCCACACAAGGTAGTTTACATTACACAATTTACTGGATTTAAGTTTTAAACACAATTTTTTGATACTGCAAAAAAATGTATTCTTCCACGTCTCTCTTCTTCTTTTTCTTATATACAATCTTTTAAATCTTACTTATTTCCTTTCGTCCGTAGGTACTTACAATGTCACACACGTGCTATAGAGCTGCTCCCTGATAATTATAAATTGCATCAGAGCTCTTGATGCATTTTACTTGAAACAGGATGCACAGACAGACAAAAAACACACTTCTCTCCTCAGTGCTTTTATCCGGATTTCTATAGCTATAACAATAAGCTACGTAATTCTGGAGGGTGTAGTAGAATGTACACAAGGAAAGAGCAGAGGTGATTTTATTACTCAGAAATTATATTTCTATGGCTTCTTCGGTTATGGTACTTATTATTAATGTTGAGGGAAATTATTATTATACTATAATAATTTGATTAGAGGTAAAACTCCAGAAAAACGTGTACCTTTTTCCAAGACAGCTATATAATATTGCTGTAGTATCCACTCCATGTGAAAAACTAAACTAGATCGAATTATTAGCTCGGAGTATATTATTTCCCTTGCTATAGAATAAATTACTCGAGTGTCCGCAAATGTCTGAATGCACAGTATTAAACCTAAACAGTATAGAATATATGACAATAGCAAATAAAATTCTAAATGTAGCACAATTTCCAGTATATATACTCCACAACACGAAATGCATAAATATGCATGTGATATATAGGAAGTTTAGGAAGAGGAAGCCACTGTTTACTGTTGCGGTTGCAATAATTTAAACATTTAAAAGATTGTCAATATATGAAGGAGCGTTTAGAGAAAGATTTGTGGTCACTTTTCATGTATACATAATAATACGCATTTAGCAAAAGAGGAAGATGTGGGGTGTTTTTCTATATAAATGTGTAATAATAAGAGTGAGTGAACGAGAGAGCTTTTAAAATTCTACTATTCGTTATTACGAATATTATATCCTCTCCCGACTGCCACTGCTATACTCTCAAGCCATACACATTTTCCAAAGGTTAATTTATATGCATTATAATTCAAGTAAATGCTATACATGAGGAGCAGGAGAAGTTCTGCTGCAGAACCATTGGCGAATAAAGAACTGCATGTCATAAAACCATGTGTGTTCTGTTTACAACGTGAATACGTATCTATTTCGAGAATAATATGTAGCACACACTTGGGCTATGACTCATATTCCCTTTTCTGATCTGACTCTCTTTGATTTTAGCGGGTATATATACCAAACTCGTGTTAAAATTCAGTATATATAGTGTGTGTGTGTATGTTGGTGAATAAACCGTGTGTGTCTTTTATCAGGAGAGAAAAACCCTTTTTTTCACGTTAATGTACGTTACTGACGTGTGCACATACAGTGAGAGTCAGTATCGTAGCTCCTAGCTATTTGAACCAGAGGCCATGGTCCATAGCCACGCCAAGTGCATCCATTTATGACAAACCAGTACACTCGTGTAAATAAATTTAAGTCAAGGTTAGCATGCCAAAACTTTATTTAATAATGAATTTATAGATACATTTTGGGTTATAGAAAAAGTAACTTTTTTGTTTAAATCCCCACATGCGATGGAATTATAAACATTCAATTGTTCCTTTTTTTTCTATAGATGGAATTATGCGAATGGATAACAAAAAATGATTTTAGGTTTAGAACACCCAATTTGAAAGTAAATGCTAAAAGTAGATAATAATGTTCTTTGGACTAAAGAAAAATGAATGTTTCCAGTTACACGTAGGTAATAATGCTTCGCTCTGTGGATTTGCGCACTTGATGATTTGATCAATGGAAACAACTTATAGAAATAAATAAAAAACTAACTAACTATAACTGAAAGATGATAAGGTTTTTTTTTCAGGGGTTCAGCCGAGGTCACTTTTCTGTAGAGAAGAAGGAAAAACTATGGAATAAAATAGTTGAAAAAAATACAAACCCTTGCTTTTGATATCTCAGCATAAAATGATACTTCGCTGTGTAAGTATATTATATTGAAATAATAAAGCAAATAATTACATGGAATGTGTACACACAATATTTTTGTATTGACTTTATTACTAGTATAGTATACGTCTATGTCTACAACAACTATACGAGAGAAAAAAAATCTTTTGACTTTGTAGAGTTCTCATGAGACTTTACTGCTTGACTGACTTAATGGAGAGTGAGTGAAAAGAGAGAGAAAATACTTATTGCGAATGGTAGGATGAGTGGACGTAGGAGATTTTCCCGTATTTTATAAATAGATTGACTAGCATCTGTTGCACTCAAGAGAGTCGTAGTGCTCGTCCTTTCCACAGAGGGCTCGCAGAGACCATCGTGAGGAGAAAAGTTCTCGAAACATTGGCATCTACTCGTGAGAGAACTACACGTTGCATTTGGCACACAGGCCAGTGACAACTGACCAGGCTGACAGATTTCACCTACGTTGAGGAGACAAGTTTCCAAATCCTGGCCAAGTATTGAGTTGAATGGACAATCACATTTATTATTGGATGGGGAACAGAATCCTGTCACACAGTCCGAGTCTTTATCACATTGCTCTTGATAGAGTTTGAGACAGAGGAGAGCAGAGATATTGGTGAAACCAGTTTTACACTCACAAATCCCTATGAAATCCGAAAACTCACCTGGAATCTCTACACAATCTGCATTTCGAATGCAGTCCCTTTTGATGAACATAAATTCTTTAAATTCACACTCTCCCCCTAATTTACTCACACATGTTTTCAAACTGCTGTCATAGATCATTTGAACAGGGTCTAAGCAACGACAGGATTTCTGGGATTTGTCACAAATAAGAAAAGCGGCGTCGTTGCATTCCTCACTTTGATTACAGGGAGCTCCGTAGCTTTTCTTACATTCATCAAATTTCGTTTGATCGTAATTCTCGTTGCACACACAAGTTTTGGACTGGGGATGGCAGTGACCATTTTCCAAACAGTCGGGGATTTTCCCTTGCTCTTCTTCTTGACAAGACTTTCCAGCTAATTTGACACATTTTCCGCAAGCCTCTTCATGATGAAATCCTCGGTCCAGGTCACAAATACACTGCCCCTCGACACAAGCTTCGTTTGGTGTGCATTCGGAAGGCTCGTTGCAATTATTGGGGTATAGACAGGAGATGAGGGGTGGGAGTTGGATTAGTAGGAAGACAATTATTTGCATTCCGGATGATTTTTTCATTTCTTTCCGCAAATAAGTTTTCTTCTTCCTTTCCCTTGTTAATGAGCATAGCCGGACCTGGAAACAAATGAAATTTTTTTTATAATTAAATTATGCAAAGCTTACAGGCAATATAATTGGCCTACGGTTACTCTTTCAAAATTAACGCACACTAAATATTCATAAATACAATATAGAAAGACTTAGATTATTTCTTAGCAATTTTCTATAATTATTATACTTGGGTTTTTGTTTCCCTGAAAATTGTCGACTCGAAAAACGAATGTTAATGGTAGCGGCGTCAGTACAAGAATGACTTGCCAAGTAAAACTACATCGGATGGACAGTTCTATATAGTAAATTTAATAATAATAATGTCACCTCTTGTCATACTCGTCACTATAAATCAATTATAGCTTATTCTTTGAATGGATCAATATTATTCAAGTTTTGAAAAATTCTTGGAAGAACGTGGAACCCTCACAAAACCGAGTTACTGGACTTTTGAAAATAAGTAGAAGATAACACTTGGATAAATTTTCTTGGGAACGGTATGGGCGTTCAATGTAAATATTGCTGTTTTATCACTTTACTCAAGTTATTGCATGGTTTACAATAGAAGCTGAACAACTGCAGAACATGTAAAAAAAAACTGTCTTGTGTCCACCCCACGCCGGTGAGCAATTTGATTAATTGAATGTGTAAGCTCCATAAAATTACTAAATATACAAGAGAGGGGGAAATTTTGGTGGAAGAGGAAGGTCAAAGTAGCTTTAATTTGACTTTTATCATCGTTCTCAGGAACTTTTTATACTTTTACAACTAATCAAGCCAAAATTTTAAGCTCTGTCGAACTATGGTGGATGTTATCTGGAGCTGTAATAGTGACTAAGTTGATTGCTATAAGCTGAGGATTCTTTCACGTGTAGTGTTGTGGAACATGATGGAATATTTAGCTCGAAAGATTTTTCTCACCTTTAATATCACTAAATGGGTCTCAATAAAATGCAAACATCGTTACTATTTTTAGCATAAACACAATATAATAATTTTTGTATCTACACATGTATATGAACTGTATTGAAGTTTACTTCATCATAGCTTCAACGTCAAAGGGTGTGTATTGGAAAGACGAAAAGTATATAACGGTAACTTTCCAACGTTCTTTCCCTGACTTGCATGTATAATTATTATTGTAGTCATAAAACAATCTATATGTATTTATTTGATAAGATCCGTAGAAGCTCCCTACATTTTATCTTTTCTATTGAGCTCATCCTCACTGATATATTTCAATCTCATAGATTTTGCTGTTCCTTTTTCATTTCCTATCTTTATCACGGCTAGTTCATATAGCAATAACCTATATATCTTAGCTCTATATGGACATCCATCAAAGTGGTTATAATTGGAAAAAAATTCTTTAAATGATTATCGTCAATAATTTTAAAGATTGTTATTAGTAATAAACGCGTATAACATTTGCCGATGGATGTGGATGAGTTAAAAGAAGTTTTTATGTATACGTAAATACCACATTAAAATAATATATATTATTCCTAACAAGCAAATTCCCTTTGAAAGTTTGTGTCATTACGGGGCGAGAGAGCCATTTATGCATGCTAATCAGCCAGAGATGATAATTCATCGTATATTCATTTCCCTTCTCCTGCCTCACATTTTTTTCTTCCCTGTCGGATTCAATCTCCAAAGTCAGTTTTCACATAAATAAAAATCACCTGTCTCTGCCATTTGTTTTTTCCTAACATGTAAGTTTTTGTAAATGTAAATTAATTTTTACCATGCATAATATAATAATTATGTATAAGAGGCTATATACAAAAGAGCTTCTCATCTGTCAGACCCTCATGGTAGACCTGATTGGTTAAAAGTATATGTATATGATTTGATTACACTTTTTTTATAGATTCCTTTTTAGCATTTATCATTCATTCTATAGCCTCCGGATATACAGCTCATGTATGACAATTCAAGGTAGTCAAGAATAATATTGCACATGAAGGGATAAAAGCCGCCGGATTTTTCTTGATTGTAATGTATTCAGCTTTATATGTATGGATTGACTGTATAGTTTTATGAGTGGATTGGATCCCTTGATTACTACATGAGCTATAACTACCACCTCATATTCATTCGATAAAAATAATTTAATGAAAGTTCTTTCCTATATGTGCATATTTTATTATCCTATTCTTAGTTTTGTATTACAAGCTATTTGAGTGTTGTAAAGTATCCCTTTAAATAAAAATTCCATCAAATTTTATGTATCCCATATTTTATTAACCCTTGAGCTACAAATCAAGTTTACTATGGCACGAAGTGTATAAAGTGATTGAAATACATACGTAGCTATTTGTTGCTCATTTATAATGTCACAGTCTCGTCATATAATATGTTAAATGATACTTAAAAAAATACTAAAATAAAAATCCTTTACATTTTCAAGCCACATTTAACACTCACTCATATACCTTTTGAAGCCTCTAATTAGCGTGAATGAAGGAGCTAATTTGTATGATAAAAGCCTTAGGATCAAAATCTATGTAGCGTATCAAATAAAAGCCATTGCATTATACATTCCTTCCAAAGCTATATACACAGTTCATTGGATAACATTTAAAATGTAGGAATAAAAAATTGAGGGATATAAAAATAATAAAAATAATTTTTTCATAATGAATTTCTATGTAAGAGTAAGATATAAATATACATATATTTTCAAGGGTATTTTATTACTACAACATTTTTTAGTGGTTGTACCTTTAAAATACAATACACTTGAGTAAAACATAAGCCTAGGGGTTTTTTTCCAACGATGTAATAATTATTACAAATTTTACAGGAGCTCTGGGAAAGATGGATATCGTATAAGGTGCGAATTTTTTCTATTAATTTACTTGTATTTATTTATATGTTTGTACAAAATGGAGCTTTACGTAATGTTGTGGTGTTGGTGCGTCAGCCCTGAGAAAAGTTTTTACGTGGATGAGAATTAAGTGAGAATTTGTTGAAAGATTCCAGTAAACGATATATATATATATAGGATGGTTATTAAAGGGATTTTCATAAACAAAACTTTTTTATGTGCTTATTAAAACATAAGCCATAGTGGCCTTATTAGTTGATTTCCGTGACTACGCATACTATATATGTTTCCATAGATATATAGTTAGATTCCATATTCCATATGTATTGTTATTGTTGTATAAAAAAGGCAAGTGTTGTTTGGTTGTTGTAAAAGGAGGAAATCTTTTTTCAGCATTTCTCATAGTATATGAAGAAAAAGGCACGTCAATTCACGACTTGATTCATTATAGGTGAAGGAGCAAAAACCAAATGCATTAATTTCTAATGGTGAGTCATAATGATTTAAGAGGTTGGACTCCAGCAATGTTAAAATGTAAAAAGGTGAGAGAAAAATTCTTTCTTGTGTGATTTCTTATGTAAACAACTCATTTGAGAGGGTCAGTTAAAAGGAGTGGAGGATGTATAACCATATCTTGCCATCTTAATTAATAATGCTAGAGTTTCCTCTTTGTGTCTTATTATTATTACCTTAAAATTTACGTGCTTTTGTAAATAAAAATTTATTATTTGTTTTGTTAATTTTTACTTACTACTTACATAGCATAGCATAGTAGGTCTTATTTTGTGAAGCAAAACAAATTTTAATTGAGAGAAAAGAAGTTGGGAAATTCTGGATGTAAGAGTCATTGTATTCCCTTATACCCGTAAAAGATGCTAAGGCATAGTCAGAGGTTATTTATGTTGAAAGTTTTCAATATAAGGCCCCTTTTGCATATTGAAATTCAAGACATAAAGAGTAGCCTTCTTCATAACATTATTTAATATTATGAAGGGATACATATAGGGAAAAGAAAATAGAACTTGGAGATAACAAAACTTTCCCAACACTTCATCCTTCCCTGCCTAGCATCCTTGCAAAAGTGAAGGAATTAGAAATTTTTCAAAATAACAAGTATAACAATGACAGTTTACAAATTACTGTGAGCTTAGAAACTGGAATAATTCATTGAGGAAGAAGCACTTGTTTATCTCACGTCCTTGTAAGTGTTCATTTTTTCTGCGTTTTAATAAGACGGCGTTGAACGGACAGGCCTTGAGCTTACGATGATCTCTTCCTTAGATTTTCTTTTCTTTCTATATATGTATTATATATATGTATGTAAATAGTATGTATTATTTTAGTTGGAATTTATAGAAATCGAGGGAGCAAACCTCCAACGATGTGAAATGATCAAAGTAAAGTATAACAAAAACTTGCTCGAGGAGAGGTTAGATCTATGGATGTTGTTGCATAACTATAGAAATATTAACGGTTGCAGCTACCCCTATAGATTTTTATTGTGAATTATCTCAGGGAGTAAATTTAATGTTTTTCACGAGATAATAATTTCACGAGTACTTTAAAATAAATGTAATGCAGAAAGTACGGTTCAAATTGCCATGACATCATGGTCAGTTATTAAAAATGCATGGGAAATGCACTATATTTCTATATCATGTGCGGTATTTTTATGAGGATGGGAAAAATTCTTCAAAAATATTTCAAAAAAATCAAGATGACATTTAAGGAATGAGATAATAATAAATTGCATGTGTTTATATTGGGGTGAATTAAGCATTTGGGGAAAATATTATGAGATGCGTGCAATAAATCTGAAAGGAAGTGACAGTATTTAAGGGAAACAAAAGTGAGAATGATTTTGACACTACCACTATGTAGCGGCAGAGAGAAAAATAATAATTAATGAGGATTATACCATCATGCAGAAAGGTTGGGGTAGTACTTGACAAAAACAAATATGTCACGAAAGGATAGAAAGTTGCTTCAAACAATATAAAACTTTCTTTGAAATGGCAAAGGCCAGTTTTGGAGAGCACATGTCTATCGCAATATGTAATGTGTGTGACAATAACACCAACACGGAAATCTGGAATCGCGGAATTTCCAATAAATGTCCATACATATTATCAATTA
Source organism: Spatulosminthurus flaviceps (assembly GCA_034693705.1). NCBI lineage: Eukaryota > Metazoa > Arthropoda > Collembola > Symphypleona > Sminthuridae > Spatulosminthurus > Spatulosminthurus flaviceps. Next base: position 36,495 of record JAQFXU010000300.1, on the reverse strand, counting down.
CATGTACCTTAAATGGCTTAAAAAATAAGATAAGTTCACATGCAGAGGTGCGTTTGGCTTCATTTTTATGATGCGTTGTCAACTTGTTTAATATTGTTGTGTTTATGTAAATCTCGTTCAACTCTGTCTCTCACAGTTCACATGCGACATGCGTACGCGTGCGTTCAGGTAAAGTCAGAATTCTTAAATGTAATGCTTGAAAGAGGTTAAAACTTCAAGTTATTGAAAAAAATGTATGTATTTTCAGTTTTAAAAATTTGGTAAAATTTTCACATTTTCGAAGAATTTGAAAAATTCATAAAAAATCGTGTATGATTTTGAAGGATAATTTATGCAGGTGTGTGTCGAACCACAGCATTTTGCTTGGTAGCTCTAAAATAATAAAAAAGATGAAACAACTGGGAAGGAAGAAGATTCGATGCACGCGACAAAGTTCAATCATGTCAACACGCAAATCCCACGTCACAACAATAACGCATGAATATGAATAGCAAAGTAAGTTGGAATCGCGCGTTAGTTAATCAGTGTGTTCATTCCCATGTTATAATGTTCTGAGACACGCGTTGACACCAAAATCACATGTACAAGCGCGCACATGTGAATTTAGCTTTAGCCGCCAGCCTACTATACATAGACCTTTACCCTTTTCTATGCAAAAATGTCTTTTAGCGTAAATAAGCGTAACTTGCTGTTTCTCAAGAATGTTCTTGTCAAATAATTTGCAAGGCGAAGAGAAACCAACTACACCTCCTGGGAGAGAGGAGGACACGTAAATATATGAAGGATTATTATGGAGTAAAAAAGAGATTAGTAAGTACTTTAATTATTGCTATTATATAACATTAATGATATTATTTATCGTCAGGTCTTCAGAGCCTCAGAGTTGTAATTAAATGTGCATTTACAAGTAAAAATACAACTTTCGCTTTCTGTCGATTTTCCTACGGTATTTACAATAATTATTATTGCGTAGGATATGATAGCATATGTAGTATGTAACTGTAAAAGTATTAGCTTCTCACCAGCAGGAATTCTGTTCAGTAGGTTTGAATGAGTATAATATAAATGCACCGCTGCGCTGGCTGAGAGTGTGAGAATGACTGCAATCCCCGGAAATTACGTATTTACTATGTTCAATTTATGTTAAAGATTGTAAATTACTTTTATTTAGACGAGAAAAAAACCAGTTTATTCAGTAAAGAATTTATTAGGTTTACAATAAAATGTATATAGATACCATTCATGAGGGTACATACAGCTTTGGTACAAATAAATCTATTACATTTGGAATTTGGTAAGTAAAATCTCAATCAGTCAGGTGGGTATACAAGAAGAATTTACAGGGTTATCCAATTCCACTGATAATAAGGATAAGAAGATGCGCAGAGCGAAAATGTCCGGCACTATCGCTGTCAAACACATTCTTACAAATAATATAGCTACTAATTTATTGTAACCCAAAAGGAAAGACTAGGGAAATAGCACTTGGGGCTTTAATGGTAAGCACCAGAGGCTGGAGCGCCGTAGGATTGAGAAGGAGCGTTGTAAGACTGCTGCAGAGCAATTGGTGCGTTATAGGCCTGGGCCTGAGATAAAGAAATTACTGCATTGGTTCGTTGCAAAGGAGCACCATAGGATTGGGACAAAGGTGCACTTATGGCTGGAGCTGCAATTGGTGCTCCGTATGAAAGACCGAGTCCAGCGCCGTTTCCATTACCGTGTCCACCACCGTGTCCTTGTGATAATGGAGCTCCGTAGTTAGATGAAGGAAGAGAATTTCCAAAAGCTGGTCCATTGGCATATCCACCATTGCCTAGCAATACAACACCGGATTGGCGAAGTCTAGCAATAAGACGGGATCTGATTGGACCTCCAACAAGAGTAATTGGACCACTTCCACCAAATCCATTATTTCCCAATGGTGCTCCGTATTGGCTGTTCAAACCACCAGGAGCTCCATATTGACTGTTCAAACCTCCAGGAGCTCCGTATTGACTGTTCAAACCTCCAGGAGCTCCGTATTGACTGTTCAAACCTCCGGGAGCTCCGTATTGACTGTTCAAACCTCCGGGAGCTCCGTATTGACTGTTCAAACCACCGGGAGCTCCGTATTGACTGTTCAAATTACTGGGAGCTCCATATTGACTGTTCAAACCTCCTGGAGCGCCATATTGAGAATTAAGGGAATTTGATCCTATGGGAGCACCTTGTGGGACACCGTAAGCAGCTGCTTGGGCAGCTTCCTTCTGAGCAATATCTTGATTGATAGCGTCAACAACACGGGCCAAAATTTCATTGCTAACAATATCATTAGGAATGTTTTGACCGTCATTTCCATTGTGCTCGTATCCATTATCCCCATCAATCTCCACTGGTCCATTTTGAATTTGACCACCACCATTCTGCTGGGATGGTACACCATAGGCAGGACCAACTCCAAGTCCAGAGCCCAAACCAACTCCTACACCGGGAGCTCCATAGTTTGAAGATGGAGCACCGTAGTTGACTGGAGGCTCTGCTACCACGAGGGTAAGGAAAGCCGCAACAATAAACTGTAAATTGAAATGCCTCCATTGAAACACTTTTCAAAATTTCACTGAATTTCAAAAAATAATTATTTACCAAATTTTTATCACCACATTTTTATAAATGGTAAGTAACAAAAAATTGGCGATACTAAATTTTTTTTAAATTCTCTGGTTTTGAACAGCAGAAGATTTTTTTATAAGAACCATTTACACTGTTGTGCCTTGTGTGGTACTAATAAAAATTGGAAATAAATTTCAAAAAATGTAATTAATGTAAACTTACGAGCTTCATTGGGAGTACGTCTGGGTATAATATAGGCAGATTGAAGAGCGGAAGAGCAAGAAAGAAGGTGAAAGTGAAAATGATTTGAAGATGAGACGATTCATGCTTTTATATGAACGTTTCTTTCATATGTAACTGCCTTATGCCTTGATTTGGAAAAAGACCACAACAAGTGTGTGTGTGTGTATGTGTGCTCAATTGCTAATACAACTTTTTCTGTAACTTCCGTAACAATTTTATTGCAGAGTAACATGCTTGCTAATCTCGATCACGTCCATTCTTCCAAAGCCGTTAAAGTCCTCATGCTCAAAAACACTCATCACACGTAAGGCTCACTCACAGCATATGTATATATGTAGGTGTGTACATAATATATACAAACCCTCATTGATGATTTCTTCGCCTCTTGTGAAAACCACCCTTCAAAATTATCTTTACCCCAAAACGATTATTATTTTTATTGTCGATTATACTCACGTTCAACTCATATCATCAAATCATACACGAAATTTTTCTCGTATTTTTTTTTCACGCGCTATAATATTAATATTACACAGAGAAAGAAATTACCTCAAAAATCAATCATATTACTTGACTTAATCACACAACACCCCTTAATTTTTGCAGTAGTAACCTATATTTTATTATTATTTTTATTTTTATCAAATATAATATATAACATGAATAAATTATCCAATCATTATTTTCATTCCTTAAATATGATGAAATATCCAGGTAATTGTCTTCGTTAGGTCAGTCATGACTCGGGATAATGACTATTCTTTAAAAAAATTCATTTCATTCATTTTTCTCTCTTGAATCTTGGAACAATCTTGGAATATATTTCCGCCCAAAAATTCCCAATGTTTCTATATATTAGAATATATGAGATACTATTGAAGTATATAACAGTTTATTTTGACATGATGGATTATTTGACGTTTGGAAAACTCCTTTTGATCCGTTGAAAGGTTTGATGAGAGATTTGCTCAAGTGTGATTATTTAATTACTAGGCTTTATTACAGGTGAATGGGTTTGAAAGCGTGTGTTCCTTGGGGTTGGAGATTTCATGAGAGGTTCCCTTCTCATACATCTCATCATTCCATATGTAATGTGATGAAGAAGTTTGGGAGAAAAACAGGTATGTATCACCATGTAAAAAAAACTTCCTTACTCTAAAGTTAAGCTTTTGTGAAAGATCTCTCTCTCTCTCTCTCTCTAATCTTTTGCCATGTGTCATGACTCGTGATGGCCATTCGCTACAGTCAATTCGGGCATCAAAAGTGGGAAAGAGTTGTAAAGTAAGTAAGAATAATGATAATAATAAAGAGTTGTATAATGTTGTTCACGATGATGGAGAGGTGAGCGAAGTAGTAGCAGTATCCAATTTACCGGATATATTTTTATATGGCTATATTACCTATGTATTATTATCTATATGTAATGTAGTAATATAAGAAGGAAGATTGTGCTTTTTTTATGAGGCAGGTACTTCCGATATAATGAATATAATATATCTATAGTTTGGAATTATTATTGCTAGAACAACTTTTACAAGAGATTCAGTAATAGAAGAGTTAAATGTCTGAGCATGTCATGCAACTGACAGAAACTGAGGAGAATAAGATTCATGGGACAAAATGCTTTTAACGTCCTATGTTTTATACCTTATAGACAGTTTGACTTTAGTTACTTTTACTTTTGTATGCCTAATCGACAATAATTATTTACAATCTGCATGTTCTGAAAAGTAATTAAATTTCCATTATTATGACGGGTCCAAAAAACTTGTGTGTTCTCTTCTGTCAAAAACTTGAAGGAGGAAAAAGTAGTTGGGTAAATTGCAAAATATATTGAAGGATTTACAATAATAATAATTAATTGAGGGGATACTGATATTTGTGTAAAAAATATTTGAAGGACTGGATTTTACTGCATTTCTGTGTCCTTGAGGTGATAGTATTGCGGGTTAGCTGGTTTTTCGACTTCGTGTCCCGGTATTTTTAAAGAAGGAAAAACAACGGTAAAATAATTTTAACAATAGGATTTTTTTGTTTTTGTTCCTTGGTTGTAAGTTTTTTTGAGAACCGGTTCACAAGAGGTAAGAGCTGTATTTACTTCGTAGGTATAGGAAGGCGCTTTGGGCTTTTGGAGAGAAAAATTTGCTGTAGAAAATGGTAAATTATAAAGGATGGTTCAGTAGCTGTGAGGGAGTTGGTCATGAATGTGATTTTGCAATAGAATAGGAGAAAATAAGGGTGTAGCGAAATCCTATACTTATTAACTATTATTTGTAACGTCAACCTACCGCAGCAGACTTGGTGCCAAAAGGATGAATTTTTAAAATAAGATTTGCAAAATTCTGAGATTTTCCCCAACATCTTCAACCTAGGTGACCGACCTTACAAGAAAAGGTGGTGGGTTGCTTATGTCAAGTTAATAATAAACTAGCATGGGGTTTACTAAAATAACAAGTATACAATAATTATTAACGTGTAGTAATAATTATATTCATTTACAAGGATTCTATTTGAATATTAAAACTTGAAATTATGTGGAGTTGATAGTGAATGTAATTTTGCGGAATGTCTCTGGTAATCAATCACATTTTCTTTTATCATTGAGTGTGCATGCATACACACAGAGTGCAGAGTTGTATCAATAATTTAATGAGAAAATTAATTCTAGCAATGAACTTTGAAAATGATAATAATAATTATTATTTTTAGTTGTGGAAATGTTCAAATGTGGATAAGTCAAAACATTTAATTAAGTAGCTTTGATGTGTGGTAGTGTTTTGTTTTTATGTACAATTATTAATGGTAATCTATACGACGGAAAAAAAATAATAATTATAGATGGATTCAATATTGTTTAATGTGTGGTCATAAAAATACATTGACGGACGACAAGACAAGAGAGAGAAATTGGCTTTAAAGGCACTTGAAGGTTTTTTTTGAATGTTTACAAAATAGCAGAGATACTTTTTGTAATGGACATTAATGTATGCATAGAAAATAATGTATAAGTTCTATATTCTAATTTACGGGATTACATCATGACGAATAGAAAATGATGAAGTACAGAAGCTACTGTCATTACCCCAGAAACTGATATGCAGCTCATTTGTATTTACCGTTACCACACGTTTGGAAATTAAAAGTAAGAAGCTTTGAATTAACTCTGCAATTCTCATTGCAATATGTATTATGCATACTTGAAAGTATCGATTGGAGGAAGAATCTTAATGGAAATATTGGCCAAATATTAATTGATTATTTAAATGAGCTAATTAGTTACTTGATATGTTTTATCAGGACATTGCATGTGTAGTCAAGGGGTATAGTTGTCAGGGCAAAGAGGAATTTCTTGCTCATGATCAACGTCGTCGGTATATGCTTGACCAAAGAGGATTGTGAAGGTTCGTTAGAGAACAAATGAGTACAAAATTTAAATATCTAGAACCACACGAAGTTAGTATTGGCATGATTAGCACAAAAGTGCATAATGGTAGGAAAAGTGAGACTCATTAATTAATAATAACAAGCGCATGTCCCCGTTCGACGAACGGGCAAATCAAATAGTCTTATTGTCCAGGGAATAGTTTAACTATGTACGAGGTATTATGATGAAAACTTGAAAAAACAAATAAATTAATTTTTCTGTACCACGAACAAGTTCAATGGAGTAATACATGCGAAGACCCCAAATCCCAATAAAAGCTTTTACATTTGACCAAAGTTCACTTCGTTGGGGCAAAATTAGAGCCGGCTGGAGAATTTTAATGTGAATAAAATGTACTTGTATGAGTTATGCTCGTGGATGAACAGCCTGAAGTGCTTCTCTCTATCAAAATAAATTTTGACAGGCGGAAGATATCTAAATATTATACTTATACTAAAGTAATAACAAAGGTAACTTTATTGGAGCATGTCAAATATGGTAATTCAGGAAGGAAACTTTTAGAATTCCTGGAGGAAAATATTCGGTGGGAAAATACTTGATTGAATCCAGGGACAACTCTTGATTTACTGGACTTTATTTTACTATTAACGAAAAACTCCATGCGTATTATTAATCAGCTGTAAACGTTTTGCAAATTATCCTATACAAAAGAATTTCAAATACTATCCGTGTTGCAAAAGCTCAGAAATATTATTTAGGGATTGTTGAAATAGCAACTATTTTTTGAATAGGTCAGGCCGGAATAAAAGGAACCACAGGCGACGAATATCAATTGTAGGGGTCGTATATGGACTTTCAACCCTCATTAGAGTTCTATTAGAATACGGATCCGCTGTGTGGAGTCAAACCATAACCAGAAAAGATCAAAATCGGGTAGCAAAAGTTGAACGTAGATGTCTATCAGCTATCCTGGGCTTCACGGTTAAAACAGAAAGAACTATAATAATATTCTTATGAAGGTCAAATTAGAATCAGTGTCCAGTAGAATGTTTAAGCACACGGTGAATTTTGGTAAAGCTTTGTTCAAATCACCCAGATTTCGTTATATTTTAAATTTAGAGTTTAATAGGTATACTTCTACAAGAAAACCCAAAGTATTGGTAGAAAAGCAATGTAGGTTGAATAGATATTTCAAATCCACAATCCCATTGATAACTAGACAAATAAATAGGCTACGACCCACAGAATTAGACTGCCTAAAGGCATTATACGAAACTAGTAAGCTTAGATACGAAAATAGTCTATAATATGTAAGTATTGGGTTTTTCGTTAGTGTCCTTTTGTTGTTAAAATTTCTTTATGTAAGTATTATTATCAAATGTGTTATTATACATATTAGTTTTTTGCTGTAAGTATTTTTATGCCTGCTGTCTTCAGTATTTTACTCTAGCTGTGAAACCACGCATTACGGGGTTAATATTGTGTATGCAATTAAGGGCAATTAGTCATTAATCATTAATCATTTACATGTTCTGCTTGGTTTGGGTGATCTTCAAATCTTATAGTGGGATCTATAATGAATGTTTTTTTTAGATTTTGGATCAACTGCAAAAATATTAACCCTTCTGCTTCTTTCCTTCCACATCTTCGCAAAATACTTTCTCCTCTACCTTATATTTGTTTTCGCGCAATTTTGATGAAATTGAATTAGATCGGAAAGATCCAAATTTTGTCTGTCAAATTCGCTATTGCTTGTGTTTTTATGTGTTATGGGAGGGAAGATGTTGTAGGATGTATTTTAAAAAAATATTCAAAAATGAGTTAGCAGGTGGGTGGCATGTCAAAAGGGCGTTTATATGAAGGGATGCGTCCATTAAAAATGTTAAACCCATGGGTTGGGGGTGACACTTCGATAGGCCTGCTTGTAAGTCATTTAGTGTCATTTTAATGGCATGGATCCTCTTTGAAGTTTTGGAACGACCTTTTAAAGTATTCATATTTATATTTAGGTATAGGTATATTAAGTGCTTATTTACTTTCTCTAACACATGTTTTTTCGGGGAAAACGTTCCTTATGTGCTCTGGAATAAAATCATGCCATATAATTGTTCTAGTATAAGTAAGTAAATGGTATTGATAAAGTTGGTAAATATTACTAAATCCAATGGGCGCGTTGTTAAATGCAGACTTTAGTTAGAAAGTCAATGACTGCCTAGATTTTCACTGCTCCTAAACTAGCAAAGAAATTTCTTGATTGTGTCAAGTCAGTCAGATGACGCCTAGTTCTTAACCTGCCTAGTTTTAGCGACGAGCAAAACTATAGGCTCACCCAGAGCACAGACGAACTTTCAGAGAAAAATCTGATGTTGGCACAGTAAGTACCTTGGCTCAAATGTAATTACCAATCAAACCCTGGAAAAATCCTCCATCACCCTAAGAAACGAGAGGATGTTGGTTAAAGTTGACCAATTAGTCACGGAAAACAATTATTCTTCAGTTAATTCCCTAAAACGCGGACGGGTAAAGTTGAGCAAACATTTTTCGTTACTATACTTAATATAATGCCTTAAAAACTGGCGAATGATGGTTACAATTGACCAATTATTCACGGGAACAATCCTCCATAAAGCGGATGGACAGACGGACAAAGTTAACGATACGTTTTTCGTCAGTATCATACCATAAATGAATCCAAAAACATTTTCTGGAGACAAGCTCCAGCCTATCGAGGTTTGAAGAATTCTAGGCAAGACCCCTACTGCCTGTGATAATGACCCATTTTACTTGTAATTTCGGCTAATTTGCAAATTACAAACGGTCATCGTATGTCATGAACCCCTGTAACACCAACCTGCAATTCATATTTTGATTTTTATAAAATGGTGAATTTTCGCATTTCAGCTAAAATTCCAAAATTGTTATCGTAAATGAAAAAGCTGTAAATTGAAATTCGTAAAATTTTCAAATTTTCATGAACACAATCTCATGCCAATACATAGTTATCCCCCGGTGGGAAATCTCAAGTACAATTACAGTATGTAAATAAAAAATCCTGCCTAACTTATGATTTTATGTCATAGTTTTATTTATAAAATGGTGGACATAAAAATTTTGACAAGAAATACATGACGTTTAAAAATTCATCAAAATGCTAGAAATCGATAAATACACTGATTTTCGAGAATTATCAAGCTTTTCCGGTGTTTTTATTTTAATTACAATAATTAGAGAAATGTGAGTATGGTTTATACATAATTTGATACCAATCCTTTATGAAGAAAAAAGCGTTCCAAATAATTTACATAATTGTTTGCGATTTATACATGTATAAATCGCAAACAATTATGTAAATTATTTGGAACATGTATATTCATTTGGAATATGTATATAACTTATGACAATTAAGTATGAATAGTTATGCAAACGGATTTCCCGGCGGGGCAATAGGCCAGTGAAATAATATGACTTTGTGACACTTTAAGTTTATATCCAGTGTATGTGAGTGCATTTTACCCTGACAGTATGGGTATGCATGGAAATAGTCGTATGAAATCAACTGATATTGAATCTAAAAATCCCTGTACACAATATTACACATGCACTTACTTAGTTTACACAGTTTCAAAACATGAAATACTCAATAACAATCTATATTGCAACGCGGACGAAAGGCAGACAGAAGGAATATATTTTGTTTGGTATCACTATCACAGAAAGTGGTGCTCAATAATTAAAATAAATAATTATTATTATTACTACATACTTCCGCTGATCGGTCTTAATTGCTCCGCAGGTAAAGGTAAAGGTAATATTAGATTGTTACTGTATTTGTAATCCTGCTCTACGCATTGCAGATACCACAGACCGCATCAAATGTCGATTTCTTCTTCCTTCCTAATTGCATTCTCCTATAACAAAATGAGCGAGTGTAGAGCTGTAAAACTTGACCATAAATGCACCTCTCACAAATCCAGAATTTCTTTCACATCAAACGAGTTGACATCTGACTTGGAATTTCCGCTGTGCTGGTGAATGGAAAATAAATCATTTTATTGAAAAAAATTTCATATCAGAAATAATATCTAAATTAAAATAATAAATTATTCCTCTTCGTATCTGTACATTTACAAGAATTTGTAGATGGCATCAAAAGAGTTTAGCCCCTGTTCTCAGGCACTGATAAGGCCAAGGCACAGTTGTGTGCATATTCAAATGAAGACAAGTAAGCAAGTAAGTGCTAAAAATCTATTTCCTATAAAGTGCATATGTACACAACAACTCTACTCACCTTGGAAAAAGCTGGGTTTCAACTATTTCTTATCTCCTTCGTAAATCTTTACTTGGAAAGCAGTATTTTCCGAATTCAAAACAATTGATGCAGAAAAGAACAATGGGTTCATTACTGGTCATTGGAATTAATGTACGTCAGGATTCCATGTATATGCATTCCCGAGCTTCTCATGAGATTCAATTCACACGAAAAAAATTCCTCGAGCATATGTTATTTGATTTTTTATTTATTAAGTAACGGATACTGAGCCACACAAGTCACAGTCACAAGCTCTTGTTCACAAAATAATTATTTAGTTCAATAAAAATACTGCTAAGATCACTCCAACACTTGAATGACATATTACTAATTTACTTAATTATTTACATCCGATAGCATTTTTTGTTACACCTAATTTATTGAATATCCTGTTCTCACATTATCATTGACTATAAATTGAATTCTATTGGGTATATAAACATGAACAATCTTTAATTATTTCCCATATTTTGTTCTGTTTAAACTTACTCTAACACCAATATGTTGTTACCATGCCTGTTCCATATATGCTTGTTTATATACATCCTTAAAATAATAATAATAATGAGTATAAATATTATGACAACAATATTAAAACTATTATTTTTGGGGAAATAAATCTATGAAAAATTGTGTTGTTATTCAGTGTTATGAACACACACGTTCGAGGAGCGATTCACAAAAAATTAACGAAGTTTGGTTTGAGACGACCAAAGCCAAGGAACAAGAACATGCGGATTTCATATTTTTTTAAAGGGCTTAAATTATTAAACTTATTTAAATTCCTGGATTTTTCTGACCGCGCTTATCACTTTTTAAAAAAGTTCTAATTTAATTCATTTACAAAAGCCCGAACCTCAAAGACTCAAAGCGCATCAGGTATATCCGGATCAACGCTAAAGCAACGTTCGTCATTCGGAGTTCGGTTCGGATAATGTTTTACCTTTTAAAAAAAAATCTCTCGTAGGTTGGTTTATGTTTCTGGAGCTCAACCAACTTGAAAGCTTGAAAGGAACTTGAAACTGGATAATTTCGTTGTCCAACAAACATATCGGTCAACGAAGAGCTGAGGGAAGATATCCAAGGGGAAAGCACCATAATGCAAGAAAACAAAAAGGTAAGGTTATGGAAGAGTAAATGGCTTGGATAAAGTGAACTGACTTATCTGAGTGAACTTACACAAGACATGAATACAAATACAGCAAATCGTCACCTTAAGTTTTAATCATTTTAAAATTGAAATCCTTAAACGTTATTTAAATGAAACTAAAGCCACGATATATGCTTTTGATATATTCAGCTAAATGACGCAGGTGAATATGAAGTGAAGAGGAATTTGATAGTGAACTATTTACCTCAAAATCTAACGGAACGAGGACTGTACAATATTTTTGTTCCATTTGGTCCCATTGAAAGTGTCAAAGTTATGAGGGATTCTAAGGTTCGCTCCAATTTTTAAATTCCAATGGTAAATTTAATGATAATACTCTGTAATAGTACAAAGTGATAGGATAGCCATTTCTATAACCGCATAGTCTGGTTACTCCTATGGATTTGGTTTCGTCAACTTCGACTCGGAGGAATCAGCCACGAGGGCTCGAGAATTTCTCAATGGGTTCCAAGTGGGCAATAAAAGATTGAAGGTTTCTATTGCACGACCTCCATCCGAAGATATCAAAGGTACTAAACTAATTATTCTGTTAATTAATTAATTATTTTTTTTTTACATTTTCGATTCCTTACAATTTTCCAAAAATGATGGCTACCCAAGTGATGACTATACTACATAATCTACATAATCCTTTTTGTACTTTCTTAGGTACGAACTTGTTCATAACGAATCTTCCCAAGAATACAACGACCAACAACATCTACGAATGGTTTGGACGATTTGGCAAGATTGTACAACACAATATTCTCGTGGATAAAGTGACCAATGAGCCACGTGGAGTTGGATTTGTTCGGTAGATAAAATTAAAATATTAACCTATAAAGAACGGGGTCAGGAAATATGGATCTTGACTTATTTTGTTTTTATATTTCAAGATTTGAGAAAAGAGACGAGGCTAATGAGGCTCTTAAGGGTCTACATGGTGGATTCATTCCAAATGGTGCCACGAATCCGATTCGAGTTAAAATTGCTGAAGAGCATGGGAAACAGAAAGCTGCGTATTTGGCAGGATTTAAAGCAGGAATTCATCAGAAGCAAACAAATCTTGTGTAAAGTCAATTCAAAATAGCAAAGTGGTTTGGTGAAATAAGCTTCAATTTTATAAGTACAAGTTGAGATGGAAGATCATGACAGTGCGGGGACAAAGTTGGGATGTGAGTATGTGGTATATAATGGATTTAGACACTTGAATGGTTGGGCATTGACAAGTGCAGGTGTTATGGTTATTCCTTCTTCAAAGAAGGAATGCAGTTTATGAGTTGACATATGAGAGTCTTTAATTGTTAGATATTACTTTTAGGCATGTGGTAGTTTGTAGGTTTACGGTATAAAAGTGTGGAGGTATAAATTGAGTAATTGGAAAAGGCTAGAGAATTTCTAACGGTTCTTGAGATGAGCATCATATGTGATCATGAACAGTAATCGTTTAAAGAAATGAATAAAAAAACAACTTTTCGTTCCCAATCTTGGCATGTGACTCTTGATTTGGTGATGGTTAAGGTTATAAAAATGACGAGAAATGATGTGACAAGTTGAGAGGATTGTTTACGCTAAAGAGACAGAGAAGAAAGGTTTTGGTGATTGAGGAATTGAGAAAGAGAGAGAGAGAGAGATGAGTTGGAAAAGTAATGAAGTGGGAATGATTGAAAAGAGGTGAATGATAGCAATTAGTTTTTATATTAAAGGAGATACGAGAAAACCAGTTTATTGTGCACAGAACGCAAGTACAGTCAATTAACATACACAGACACATTTTAAACATTCAAATTATATAAAAAATACATAAAATAAAACACAAAAATTTCGTTGGCTAATTAGCAGTCAGGTGGAGTGGAGTGTAATTTGGGATTAACCAATTCCATTTTTTTGGGCTGTGAAGAGTCGTAGCGTAGAGAGCGAAAATGTATAGCACTATCGCCGTCATCAAAGTTAATTTAATAAAGTTTAATTTAATTTGATTCCCATTGCATAGACTAGGAAATGGGAACGAAAATGAGATTTGCTGAGGGTAAAAGTTAGTTGTATCCACCAGCACCACCAGCTCCAGGTGCACCGTAGGAGGATGAAAGTCCACCAGCACCTCCAGCACCACCGGCACCAGAACCGGATCCAGGTGCTCCGTAGTTGGATGAGAGACCAGAGCCAGAGCCTGATCCTGGAGCGCCATAAGAAGTTCCAACACCAGAGCCTGAGCCTGGAGCACCGTAGTTAGATGAGAGTCCTGAGCCAGAGCCGGATCCTGGAGCACCGTAGGAAGTACCGACACCAGAGCCAGATCCTCCGATACCACCGGAGCCTGAGCCTGGAGCGCCGTAGTTAGAAGAAAGACCAGAGCCTGAGCCAGAGCCTGGAGCACCATAAGAAGTACCGACTCCTGAGCCAGATCCTCCGATACCACCGGAGCCAGAGCCTGGAGCACCATAGTTGGATGAGAGGCCAGATCCAGAGCCGGATCCTGGAGCACCGTAAGAAGTTCCAACACCAGAGCCAGAACCTCCGATACCACCAGAGCCTGAGCCTGGAGCACCGTAGTTAGATGAGAGGCCAGAACCGGAGCCAGAGCCTGGAGCACCGTAGGAAGTACCGACACCAGAGCCAGATCCTCCGATACCACCGGAGCCAGAGCCTGGAGCACCATAGTTGGATGAGAGACCAGAGCCAGATCCTCCGATTCCACCGGAGCCTGAGCCTGGAGCGCCGTAGTTGGATGAGAGGCCAGAGCCGGAGCCAGAGCCTGGAGCACCGTAGGAAGTACCGACACCAGAACCAGATCCTCCGATACCACCGGAGCCAGAGCCTGGGGCACCGTAGTTAGATGAGAGACCAGAGCCAGATCCAGAGCCTGGAGCACCGTAGGAAGTACCGACACCGGAGCCAGATCCTCCAATTCCACCAGATCCAGAACCAGGAGCACCGTAGCTAGAGGAGAGGCCAGCGCCGGAGCCAGAGCCTGGAGCACCGTAGCTAGAGGAGAGGCCAGAGCCGGAGCCAGAGCCTGGAGCACCGTAGGAAGTTCCAACGCCGGAACCAGATCCTCCAATACCACCTGATCCAGATCCTGGAGCACCGTAGGAAGAACCAACACCGGAACCAGATCCAGAACCTCCAAGACCACCGGGAGCACCATAGGCACCGTTGAGACCACCAGCTCCAGGGGCACCATAAGCACCGTTAAGACCACCAGCTCCGCCATTGGGTCCAAGGTAAGTACCGGTAGCAGATTGACGGAAGGAGTCAATGAGACGGGCCTTGAGTGGATCTGGGGGGATGAGGAGGGAGATGCGTCCGTTTCCGTTAGTTCCACCAATTCCACCACCGAGACCTCCGGGTCCTCCACGACCGCCAAGACCAAGACCAGCACCGTATTCAGTTCCTGGACCACCAGCACCGGAACCACCTCCAAGACCTCCGGGAGCACCGTAAGCAGATCCAACTCCACCGGAACCGCCTCCATTACCACCGGGAGCACCATAAGAAGATCCGAGTCCACCGGAACCGCCTCCAAGACCACCGGGAGCACCATAAGAAGATCCGACACCGGAACCAGAACCTCCGAGACCACCAGCTCCAGATCCACTTCCGGGAGCACCGTATTGACCATTCAAACCAGCACCGTTTCCTCCTCCGATACCACCGGGAGCACCATAGGCACCATTGAGACCACCAGCACCATTAAGACCAAGGGGAGCACCATAAGCAGATCCGGGAGCACCGTAGGCAGCAGCACGGGCAGCGGCGGCAGCAGCAGCGGCTGCGGCGGCAGCGGCGGCGGCAGCAGCAGCTGCAGCGGCTTCTTGGGCAGCAATATCGTCACTGATTTTGTCAACGACACGGTTCAAGATGTCGGATCCAACAATGTCATTGGGGATGTTAAGACCTTCGTTTCCGGTGGCGATGTCTCCACCACGACCGCCTTCACCATCATCTTCGATACCTCCGTTACGGAGAAGACCAGCGCCATAAGCAGAAGATGGGACACCATAAGCAGAGCCAAGTCCAGAACCAGAACCTCCAAGACCACCAGCTCCAGATCCTGGAGCACCGTAGCTGGAAGAAAGACCAGATCCAGATCCACCAATACCGCCAGAACCAGATCCTGGAGCACCATAGCTGGAAGAGAGACCAGATCCAGAACCACCGGAGCCTGGAGCGCCGTAGGAAGTGCCGACACCTGAGCCAGATCCTCCAATTCCACCTGATCCAGAGCCAGGAGCACCATAGCTAGAGGAAAGACCAGAGCCGGAACCACCGATACCTCCTGATCCAGATCCTGGAGCGCCATAGGCAGCGCCAAGTCCAGAGCCGGATCCACCAGATCCAGATCCAGGGGCACCGTAGTTAGCAGAGAGTCCAGATCCGGAACCAGAGCCGGATCCTGGAGCACCATAGTTAGCAGAGAGTCCAGAGCCTGAGCCTGAGCCAGATCCTGGAGCGCCATAGTTGGCAGAAAGTCCTGAGCCAGAACCAGAGCCGGAGCCTGATCCAGATCCAGGAGCGCCATAGTTGGCAGAAAGGCCGGAGCCAGAGCCAGAGCCTGATCCTGGAGCACCGTAGTTAGCGGAAAGTCCAGAGCCAGAGCCAGATCCTGGAGCACCGTAGGAAGAGGAAAGTCCAGAGCCTGAGCCGGAACCAGATCCGGAGCCTGGAGCTCCATAGTTGGCCGAAAGGCCACCACCGGAGCCAGAACCGGATCCAGATCCTGGAGCTCCGTAGTTGGCATTTGGAGCTCCGTAGTTGACTGGAGGCTCAGCTACCGCTAGGGTAAGCAGAGCCGCAACGAGGAACTGTGAATTTAAACAACAAATTATTTTTCGATTCCACCAAACTTCCTCCTCATATTTAATCTTTTCTCAAACAACATCTCCCTCAAAATTCTCCCTCAAATTTCTTTGAATTTTTTCCTACTACAATTCCCGCTTCTACACATTTTTCTTCTTAAAATCCACTACTCAAAATCCATAGAACTTAAACTTCACAAGACTCTCCAAGGTTTTTTCCAAAATCCCTCCTCCCACAGACTCAAATCGAAAAAATCGAAAAAAAAACTTCTCAAATTTTTATATTTTCCTTTATCCATCTACAAAGAAACTTTTATGAGTATATTTTGCTGGGGAAGTGCAGTATTTTTTTTTTACGAAACGACTCAATTTTTTTTTGCGGGTAGTTTTAGTATTTAAAAACAATTTTAGTAGAACAAAAAAACTTACAAGCTTCATGCTGAGAATATTTTTAGATAAACAGATGAAGAACTCAAAGAAGAAAGAAGAGGAAAGTGTGAATGATTTGAAGATGAGACTTGTCACCCTTTTATACGGAATTTCTCCCCATATGTCTCCATTGTCTTCAAATTGGGAATAAAGTTCAGGTCGTCGGGTTGCTTGGATGTCACACCGTCCAATAATGCGTTATCCATGTTGTCACACTACGTAAACACGCTTCGTCCTCTTCGTCTCCTTTCATTTACTTGGCATTAATTTTTTTTGTCGATTTTCTAGACTTGTAGCAATCATTTTAAGTATCTTCCCCAGTCGGCTACTCTACTCCTCTTCCCATCTAAACACCCTACACCAAGATAACATCATCTGTGAAGAACCATCAACCTGAAAAATATCCCTACATATTCATATATTCCTATCCTATACACCCCAATATGTACATATGTATGTAGAAATGGGAGAAATTATGCAACTTTGTCAACCGGCCTCCTTGGTTTTTTAAGTATTTTTGGTCAGGGCACACTCACTGAACTTGTTGTATGTACATGCGGATGCAGCGGAGCAGTTTTACTCCCAATGAGTATTTCTAGTCTACATCTGCCCTACGACCACTTCAACCACTCCATTGCTCTTCAAGTCTTAAAGATACAATTGAAGATATAGAAAAGTCAAAAACTCGTGTAATCAAAGCTCGGCTGAAAGAGAAAATCTCTTGGGAGATTCTTATGGAATATCTTGGATTGACATGAGCCATCAAATTCCATAGGACTACATAATATACAGAAAGCATTGTTTGAGTCATCAATGTTTCTCACATATCGAAGAAAATGATTCTCTTTCTACAAATGATGATAATAGGATGGAGCCACTTAATTTTTTTTTCCTACTCCTTTTTCTTATTTTTCTTCACTTATATTCTCACATACATGTCAGAGTATTATTATTACTTTATAGTAGTGGTGGATTTTGAGAAACCTAAAAGTTGATTTCCTTGTGTACTTCTTCTGTTAAAATCCAACTAAGCAAGGGGTGAAGTCCTATATCTATCAGCACTACCTTGCAGAATATTCGATATGTTGTTAGTTTTATCAAAATCAAAAAATTATACGGGCCGTGTCATGTAGTACAAGTGTAGTTGTAGATGTTGTTACTCCTTGTAACTTGTCATGTATTTACCTGACTCTGGGTCTCCTTTTGAATATTTCCTACGTTAAAAATAATATATATAAATTTCTCAAGAAAATAAAAAGACTCAAGAGGTTTATTCACCTTAATGACTGCAGCTTTCAAGTGGTCAAAAGTAGGCGGACTGCTTGAGGAACTTGGACGGGAGTTGTGCAATGGAAGGATATTGTTGACAATACTTACTTAATGTGTTTTTAATTGACGAATGTTGTGAAAATTATTTCGGACCTCTCTGATAATCACCAACTTGTTTTCAATAGACTGAAGAGACTATATGATACTCATATACTCACCGCACCGTAGAAATAATGAGTGAAGACTTTTGCTAATTTTAGCTTAACTCGTAAATCCTACCTGATTGACTCATCAAATTCGAGTGTTTTTCTCTATGTATCTTGCTCAAAGCTAATACAGCTAAATTCCTCTAGAGTCAAAACTTGTTTTTTTTTAGGATGGGCATGGATACTTGATTATTACAGATATTATATAGATCTCCTATAATTCCCATATTTTACGCTTCACCCTCCCAGTCACTCCTTGCTATTCTTTGCCAATATATATAAAGATCCAGGTCTTTTTCCCTTCGACTGGTAATACCACGGAAGACATGAGACGATCATCATGTTCTTGCAACTCTCTGCTCTTCTCTCACCGTTGAAATTTTCTCGATGGGGTTGGTTTTTCTCGAAAAACCTTGATTCTTTGGTGGTAGCTGTTGCTTGGATCTTTTGCTTTTCCTATTCTCCTTTTTCCAAGCTTCTCAATTCTAAAACCCTATTAATACTCTGTTTCAAATTAGTCCCTATATAGCTTGCATACACGTTATGAAGGCTATAAATAGATACATACATATACATATGTAATTATGTATACTATAAATACATTGAGTTGTAAGTTATTTAGTAAATATCTGTACGTAGAATAATGTAGGAAACCTGCGCTCCACTAAACCTCAGAAGAAATCCTTTCCTTTTTTTGAAAACTTGGAGAAAATCTCTGTTTTCTAATGGATTGAAACCTGGTTTGTAAGCTCTGGTCAAATTCCTGAAACCTTTTTAACAGAGCCAAAAATATTCTTTTGATTAGATGGTGAAATGTGTTTGTTAAAACCAAAGCCTCATAAAAATCCAATAGGCTATCAGGTGAAATTCGAATACAGTATCTTAAAAATT
Source organism: Spatulosminthurus flaviceps (assembly GCA_034693705.1). Lineage (NCBI taxonomy): Eukaryota > Metazoa > Arthropoda > Collembola > Symphypleona > Sminthuridae > Spatulosminthurus > Spatulosminthurus flaviceps. Next base: position 17,225 of record JAQFXU010000300.1, on the reverse strand, counting down.
TAGTCCAACAAACTTTGGAACAAAGTATACAAAATTTCTTGTAAATCTTTAAATTTCGTTTCTAATCCACAAAGTTGTCATTAAAAAACCCTCGCTGAGGTATACAAACTCCTTGGAGAATTCCGTAAAAACTACCACGAAGCCTCAGAAATTCATAATTGGGAAATCCATCTTAGCTTTTTGTAGGAAGGAAACTGAAAATATTTTATAGATTTTAAAATTTTGCATCATACACAAAATCTTGGAAAACTCTCGAGATACCTTAGGTAATAAGAAGCCTTGTAAAAACCCTTAGCTATCTGAAAAACCCTCATGTAAATCTAATATCTTAAGCAGAAACCCTAAAAAAGAGGCCAATGACTTGATAAAGTGTCATCCAAAACGTGTCTTAGAAACCTCAAGATCACTCATAGAAACCCCAATACAGGCAAAGAAAAACCGTTGAGTCCTGGTTGAATTTCATTGGGATCATTAGGAAGGCGGCAGTGAGACCTTTCCAAGGTCTTCGCCTTCAATAAGCATAAAAAATATACTTCCGTTAGTTCACTATACACAATAATTCTCTAGAAGTAACCACCTACATATCGAAACATACTAAATACCTGAGCTAAAGTAGAGAACTCGTTAAAAGAGAAGCGTGTCAACGATCCCCAAGTAGCATTCTTCTAACAGAGTGATTTAGCTTGCCAAACGATTAAATTCAAGTTGAGTCTACCTTAATCAAGATCTATTAAAATATCAGTGAATTTATGGTGACACATGTTTGCTTATGCCATACCAGGCAGAATGCGAATGTCATCATTGAATTGAGTGACGTTACCATCTCAACTAGACTTTTTCTTAACATTACATGTTACATTTAAGAGTATCCCCCACTAAAATTATCCTCTGGCATTTTTATGACCATTTTAGACTTACGCCGCCTCAAAAGAATGAAAAACTTCTTGTGTGTTAAGTAACAATGATACAGTCATAAATTCAAGTTGACATTTAAATTTCGAGTAAATCACCTTGGGATAATTGAAGGTTTAGTATAAGTAAAACCACAGCTGACTAACTCGTTCCTAAAAAATCCCATAAGTATGTAATTTACTCTTTTTAATCATATACATTTAGTACGCGTAAGTAAGTCTCAAAAGCACCGTAATAATAGTGTTTATAAAATATCCAAACTAGTCCCCTACACTCAAAACCGCCCAAAACTACCACCTCTAAACTTCTTGGACATTTACCCTATGAAAATTATTACTCCTGTCAAATCAAGCACTTTGCTTTTACAACATACATAAACTTTTACTTACATATACTCTTGCTATTCATCCTCCTCTGTAGATATATGTATGTATATATCACAATGGACTTTTTCTCTCCCATCTAATCCTTTCAGGTATATTGATTTCAACATTTGTCTGGGACATACGACGTACTTATTACAGCCTTCATCCTACACGAGCCACCACAACAAAACTGCAAATTTCCCCAAAGTTTAATGCTACGTTGCTCATCTCAGAATGATCATACACTGAAAAACATACAAAATCCATACAATACTAATAATTCCATTGTGGAAAGAAAATATAAAAAATTAATTAACGGATTTCTACAGCAGCAGCAGCAGCAGCAGTAGCAGCAAAAGGAAGAAAAAAACTACAGCATACACTTTTTTTTTCATCAAACAAGTTTCAAAGTTAAAACGGTGTGAAAAGTCTTAGCACTTACCCTCACCTAATTGTCAACCAGCATTAGAATAGGCTGAGGCTTTTACAAGGAATTTTTACGGATGAACTTTCAGTCAATCCTCCCTACAAGGAAAATAAGTTTCACATTTTTAGTATCCAAAGAGCAGCTCTTTACGTTTTCTACATACGTAGAAAATAAATAAAAAACCAAAGAGAGTGATTAGAGTGGAAGGATTTTGAAATTCAAAAAATCATTGAAAATTACTTACTTGTTGAGGGATTTCCATGTAGTATTCAGCCTAATATGTAGAAAAGGGTCTGCTAATGGATTTTCCCTCAAAATCAGGTTTAGCCTGTCTGTACCCTTGATTAAAGTCCTGAAGCTATTTAAGACGGTCAATGCTTCAATAGCAGGTCAGGGTTTACGACAACATTAAACTCACAATAGTTTTGATGCTTCTCAGTCCAGATAACAATTGGTGCTATGTACCAATTGACATTATTGGTAAAAGTACCAAGGTTGAGTGAAGCATTGACAATATACGTTCAAGTTGTTCTTATACTATTTGATTAGAATCAACGACGCAAAAATTATTATTATTATTACATTTTCCTTGATCACATTTATAGCAACCTGTGACTCACAGGTCAAGCTTGGAATTTATCCTGAAAACATTCAAGTATATTTCAACAGAACAATAATAATAATAATTCTTTCAAGAGACAATCACTAAACCAAACCACTAAACATGAAATATTCTAAATTTTAACGATTTTTGAAAAAAAATTATAGAAGAAATTTTTAAGGTCAGGTCCAGACTAGTTCAATCCAGAATGGTAAAATTCGTCGGGCTTAAACGGAATAAAAACATGGGTTGGATTTTGCGTGAGAGAAAAATTGAGAGTTGGGTTGTTAGAAAAAGGTGAGGCATCTATAGAAGAGATTTGAAATACTCAGGATTTATAATAGTATTTTTCTATCATTCTTGTTGTATATTTTACTTTCACAACAGTAAAATATATTCAAGTATCTTTGTATATTTATAATATACATGTATTTATATGCATATTTTTCATTGTATATGTATTTATACTCGTATATGTACCTATATAATTTTTGTATTGGTAGAGCTGGCTAATATGGCACAAGTGCAATAGTTGTAAAGCTGGGAATGTGCACTTGTTTGACCGCTTCTGATTCCACAGTTTACTCTATCGCTCTCATATGTATGTGTTTATGTAGATGTAAAAGTTATTGTGTAAATTTTTGAATTTCTTCTTCTTCTGCAACTCTTAGGAGAGAGAGAGAGAGAGAGGGAAAAAATATATTGGATTGGAATCTCAAGCCATATGTCATTGGGTAGCCTGTTGTGAGTAGTTCCGCATGTGCTAATTGATAGCTCCACAGGTGCCGAGTTTGGGAGAGAGCCTTTGACTATAGGGTCGATGAGGATGGTGACATAGTGAGCAATTCATGACTTTGGATGAATATCGTGCCAGATTGCATGATGAACATTTCAGCTATGAAATGTGTCTAATAGGAATCTCCAATGTATTTATTTATGTGAGTGCGTATGTACCTAACTATCCTGCATGTGTTGTATCTGTATATGGATGAGTGGCTGTATTTTGTAGGTAATGTATAATATTAAATGTTTGTGAACCCTGGTGTGCTTTCCACGACTATATACACTTTCATTAGAGAGGCATATTGAGATACATATGAGCAAGCTATGAGAAGCTTCTCATATGAGTAATACAGAAATAGGTAGATACTTTTATATATCAAAATCGTGTTTATTGATTAGCGCACAAATTTATAACCAAATTAGAATATATAGTCAATGGAACACTTCAACGGAATTTCGATAAAAAGATTTTTTTCGGGGGAATTTAAAAAAATATATATATAAATGTGTTGCATCAAAAGTGCAGGATTTTTGCCTCTAGTGTCCATACCAAATTTACAACAATTTATGTAGCTTTTGTTTCTCTGACCCTACTATTATTATGTAGTGGGTACGTGTAAAAAAATAAGGAAGGAAGAAGAGAGAATAAATAGGAGTACAAAAGAGTGTCCTATACTGCTAAGACTAGGTCTGCGGATCATGGAGGATGCGTAAAGGAGGGAAGAAGGACTGGACTTAGTTATATCCAGAGTTGCCACCGTTGGAGTAGCCAGAGTTACCACCGGCATTTCCACTGTAAGGAGCAGAGGTTCTTTGGATGTAGTTGGCAATGAGACGGGCCTTGAGTGGATCTGGGGGGATGAGGAGTTGGATGCGTCCGTTTCCTCCAGGACCTCCACCGATTCCAGAGGTTCCACCGGGAGCACCGTAGGCATTGCTTGGTGGGCCATAGCCTGGATTGGGAGCACCGTAGGCGGAGCTGGTGGCAGCACGTTGAGCAGCAGCAGCAGCTTGCTGACGAGCTAAGTCCTCACTCAAAACATCAACCACACGGTCCAAAAGATCTTGACCAATGATATCACTTGGCAAGTTAAGTCCTTCATTTTCAAGTTCCAAGTTTGAGTCGGACTCAATTGGGGAAGAGGACCTGCCACCGCCTGGAGCACCGTAGCCAGAACTTGGACCAGCACCACCACCTCCAATACCACCACCGCCTCCTGAAGAGTATCCAGAGTTTGGACCTCCTCCGATACCGGGAGCACCATAGTTGTTACTTGGAGCAGAGGGTGCTCCATAGGATCGGCTGACTGGTGGTTCAGCAGCAACCATTGCCACAAGGGCAGCAACGAATAACTGTAATAATAAAAAGCACCCAATTTTCCTTACAACTTCCATCACTGTTTTATATCCCATAAGAATAATTCATATATAATTTTACTCAATTTCTTCCTTCTACGAAAAATATTTTTGTAGAGGGCAAAATCTCATCACACGAAAACAATTTTCTCAAAAATAGTTATTAAAAAACTTGCGGTTCCTCCAAAAAAAATTATTCCAAAAGAAAAACCGTGTTGATTTTAATACGAGAGCACAGGCATTTACGAAGAGAATTTGAAGCCTGAGCAAGAGTAAAAATGTCACTTGATTATAAGACTACCATCTAGGAGTGTGATCAGTCACTGATCCTCTCCTAGACGCTTCACTCTCTCCTTCCTCCTCCTTCAAATATATACTTTCACCCATTCTCTTGACCGTTTCCTGCTTTGTTTCTTTTTTAAAGCTGGGCTCACTTATTCTTCTTGAAAAAGAAAAACGAAAGGGTATACAAAGAGATAGAAAGAGATAGAAACGAAGCAAATGACTTTTAATAGTTTTAATTGTCCTTGTTGTTGTTGTGTGAATTTAAAAATAGGATTGAAAATAGAATATTAATAATTTGTAAAAAAAAAAAAACAAATGTTTTTTTTTCAATAATATTATATATAGGGAGAGCACTTACAAATTTCATTTTTGAAACTCTTTTGACCAGATAGTTAGAAGAACTGAGAGAAGAAAGTGTGACTGATTTGCAGATGAGACGGTTGGACCTTTTATACCAAATTTTGTACAGAGTGTCCGCCGTAGTTTCCAATTGGCAATGAAGCTCAGGTCGTCAGGTTGTATGTCACTCCGTAGTTAGATAATATGCTGTCCATGTGGTCATTATACGAGAATATATCTGCTCCCTTCGCTTATTATGGCTGAATAACTTTTTACCCTCCACTTCTGCTCATACAGTTACACGTTATGGTACATGTAATGAGCTCGTCATCCCATTGTGTGCGCGTGTAAAAACCCTTAAAGTTATGATATAACAATCTGCCAATAACATATCATGTACCCATTACCCATTTTGTTCTTCATAGCCTTTTTACCTCTACACATATTATGCAGACCCATTCATACCTGTATAAATTGTTACTGTTCAAAAAAGAAAATATACATAAAAAAAAGTCCATATCTCCCATCCACAATAAGCAGAGAGAGAAGCTAAAGGATCCCACGGGCTACATTATATTCTCTAAGGAATTGTTATTATGTAAGCCTATCCTCTCAAGCATTTTTCCTCTACTTGGAATCATACATACATACATGCATATAAAATATAATCGAGTACTCCTACATGCACCTGACAAACATTTGTCCGACCATTTTCCCCCATAAAGTTGGCAGCTTGTTGCCTCTTAATCTTCAACCTTAGTGTTTCATTGGAATATCTTGGGAAAACATAACAAATAAAGAGTAGCTCATCTATAAATCAAATTCCTACGTTATACTTATACTTTTTTTCTATTTGTTATAAGCATGTATTAATCAATATAATATTTTTTTATTTCAGTTTCTCTAACCCCCCCCCCATCATTCTTCTCTTCACTCCTCTCCTTATAACTTATATTGACAATGATGCACGTCAGGAGGGTTAGGAATTTTCAATTTTATGGGAATTTCAGAATGTGTTGCGAAACTTATGACAAGAAAATCTTGAGCTGTTTTTCCATATGATTTTTTTTTTTGAAAATTCCATTATATTTGTACATGAACGTGGATTGTGTGTTGCTTTATTGTAATATAGTAGTAGAGATAATAATCTACATAGTACATACATGGAATACCTCAGTAGCCATTCCTGTCATTGTCGGAGGATTCATGGGATTTAGTTAGTTGATATGGAGAGATTCCTTTGGAAAATCATAGTTCTATGGTGGACTTAATTGCTTTTTTTTCCTATGGGATTCCAAATAAAATAATCAATTTGATGATTTAAAGGGCAATAAATTTGTGGGGAGAAAAACTTTGAACTACTTTGTTCTTGGTTTATTAGGGATCTCAGAGATTTATGAGCTTGTATAGATGTTATTTGGTCAAATGTATAAAAATGCTCATTTGTATTCAATTGCTCACATAAGGCAAGGTTACTTGACAGTTTTTTCTTTCTTAAACAAAGTTGTAAAAAAAATGTGGGCCCTAAAGTGTATGTACATGAGTGTGTAAGTGTGTGTGTGTGTGTGTGTGTGTGTAGGCTTTTGTATATAGTAAAACTTTTTGGGACAATGAATCTTATTTAATTATATAATATAGTAATTACCAAAGACAATATTGTCAGATTTGTTCCATCAATATTTTGCCCATAAGTATTTTCTTCTTATGATGACATGGTTCTCAATGTTTTTTTCTACTGTTGAAATTTTTTGAGATAAATTATGCATAGATGGTTACTTACAAAGGAATGGATGTGTATACTTTGGAAATTAAAATTTTCAAAGTAATGCAATAGTTTGTGATGTATAGGGAGGGAGGGAAAAGTGATAATGACGTTTTGCTTGCATATTTTATATCCACAAATTCTCATATCCTACTGTCCCGTCCAGTAGTGTGTAAGTATTTGATGCCAATACACATCCTTCCCTATGACTTTCCTCACACCACATGTATATTTATGTACGAAAGAGAGCTGAGGAGAGCTGAATAGAATTCATCATTATGTTACATTACTATGTTATGCAAAAAAAATAGAGGATGCACGTAGCATTTTTATTCAAATCTTCCATAATTTTGGCTTACTCTCTCAAGGAATTCCATTATGCCTGTGTGTTATATAACATATTTGAAGATACATATTGTTAATGCATATAAGTTTATGAACAAACTTGATGATAAGCTTTGATTTCTTCCGGAGTGGGTCTCAACTTATACATAATATGTATGCATATTGTTATAATGTCATGTAATGTTTTGCTTGTTCCTACTATGTACCAATGTACGTACATACAAATTTAAATGAACCTATGTTTACATACATTTTAGCCTAAAGGTTTGAAGTAAGACAAAAATTAAAGGATTTTTAAAAATAAATCAAACAAGTATTTCGTAAAGTATGAAATCACATTATTTAATGAAAACATGAATTATCCCATTTTCTTGTATGGAATAATAATATATTTTTCTGCATTTGATTTTTTTTTTCACTTCTTCTGTCTCCAACCGCCTCCCCAAGCCCTTTGGGCACGGCAGTGTATAATGTTGATTTGAGAGGAGAATTATGATTATTGTTTAGAAGGTTTAAGCTTTCAGTTTACATACAATAAACCACAGGATTTTACAAGGTACAACTTGTTAACAAAGTTTTTCTCTTTGTACACAATTCTTATATACGGAGAGTATTTATTCCTTCAATCATCGTAAGATATGGCCTCATGGGTTTTTTATAAGTGAAAATCAAATTCTTGGATCAATACGTTTTTGAAATATAGGGAAAAATATTTTGTCCGTTGGTGCAGATGTAAATTTTGAATATTGGATAAGCAGGAAATAGAGTTGTGGTTTGACATATGTGATCAACACATGGAAATAAATAGTGATAAAAGTTGTTGTCTCAATATAATTTTCCTAAGGATATGTAAATAGTATATGGAAGTTCAACTAGTGCATTTCCTCTCTCTGAGCACTACCCTTGTAGTTGTAGGATTTTGATAGATATTGACAATGTTAGATATACAGGGGATTTAGAGAGGCTGTACAGGCTGAGGTATATAGAGCTGTGAAAAATCTTGTTCAAACATAATGGGATTCTCTTGTACATGCCATTTCCCACCACATTTCTTTATATTTAATAGTATTTGTATAACAAATTAATATTACAGGATTTTTCACCTCTCTTTCATCTCCCATTTTTTTTACCACCTTTACAAATGAGTTGAGAAAAAAGATGAAGTTACACTTGTAAGAGCACTCGCTTTTCTTTGAATAACAATTAAACTTATTTTATTCAACGCACTATGGTATGAGAGTAAAAGTTTTGCCCACATATCTCTCACACATGTACAATTGATTATTATTAATGATTCCTGTTACTTTCTTAGAGAAAAAAAAATTTTATTCTAAAGAAGGGAAGGAGACCTTCTGAAATACAATTTTTTCTCTTATCTAATATGTAGCATCTTTTTCCATACTTTGATTTATATTAATTAAATGACTACTTCTGTAGTCAGTCCCTTATGAATTATTATAGGTTCAATATAATTTTTTAATATGCTTCATTATACAATTATTGTATGCAGGTCATATGCCACGCTAATTTATTATAGTAGCCCCCCAAAAAAAATTATTATAATAATTCTTATTATTTGAAAGGAGGAAAAATCTTTTGACTAAAGCGTCCATCATTTCTAATACCTCAAATGTCCCAATTTTGGCAATTCACAAAATATTGTGCAAATATATTTTCAAGAGGATTCCTAAATTTTCCAAACCAAGTTCCAAGAATAGGAGCGATACATGTATAGAGGTCAAACTGAGTATGAACATATTTTTTTGTAAAAACAAATCTTTCTTTAAAATTGAAAGTATAGGGAGTTGTCATAATAGTATATTTTTTTTAAAAAAACCAATGAGAATTCACTTGAGGTATGGTTTTGCATAGTAATGAGAGGATTTGCAAGAAAAAAGTTTCCATATTTTTTTTTCTTCTGCAGTTTATTGTAGCATATAATATAACTTGATGAATTATTGTAAAGCCCATCTTAGTTAGTAGTGTATATATTAAAAGGTGTAAAGTAAAAAAAAAATAATGTAGGCATATGCGAGTACAAGAGTAAAAAGCCAGTGAAGCTAGTGAATTTGACAGGCAAAAGGATTGTAAAACCATAAATTTCTGGAAAGATAAAAGAAAAAAATATATTTTCTCATGAATTTTTCTCATATGTGTCTCTCTCGCTCTCTGAATTGCTTCCAAGTGCAACTCCTTGACATTATGAGGATGCATATATTTTATGTGTTTAAAGGCAGGGTAAGTGGTTCTACAAAAAATACTACATGGATGTCTTATAGAATTTAATATGTATTACTTGCATCACCGGACATTATGTTACATTATATTATATATTACTTGAAATGACATCCATAGACATTTACATATAAAAGCACATATCATGCACAATATTATGAGATAATCTCACTTACAAGAACTTAGTCCTCCATTGACGATGACCGAGACAATATAAAAAGTGAATCTTCAAAATATTGCACCTCTCCTTTTTTTATAATCTTGATTATTTTTTCTCATTTTCCAAAGCAATAAAAATCCCAATGTGAAGAGCACTTGATCTATATAGTATACATATTATACAGCAATTTAGTTTTTGATACACAATTGCATAATTTATTGAGTATACGTTGAGTATAATATGTATAAAGTTCAACCTTTAGAAATTTTTTAATTTCTCTCAAGATCCCATTATCATCCCCCACAGAGTAAATTGTATTTAGGTAAAATAAATGTGAAGCCAAAAACTAAAAGTTTTATTAGGGTTCTCCATTAAAGTTTGACAGGTTGCCTTCAAAGAAGCACACTTTTTTCTCTCTCGTCTTCCTTTGCTATTGTTATCTTTTCATGTAGTACGTAATAGGTTTAGAGCAGCGTGTGTTCACTCTAATGTTTTTCTCAGCACATTATACATACATATATGGGCACTGGGCAGGATAGGGAGGAACATGAGTATGGTAGTAACCTTCCATGTTATCAGTTCCTTCAAGTTTCCACAATCATCATCATAATTATTTTATTCGCAATTATTATTTCTGTAATATTTATATAACGCAGAGGGATATAAAATCCAACATAATATGTCCTTATGGTAGATAACATTTTTACAAGTTACAATAACTTTAATTGGGTTGCTGATGGAATGAATAATAGAGTGAGCCCATTTATTTTCTTATAGTCGTATAAATATTATTATTATTATTATTGTATATGTAATATCTTGAAACATTTACTTTTTTCCCTTACAACCAACCATTATCAAGTCATGTGTAGATTTACCCATTTTATGTATCCATCAAAATTGTCTCTCTCTCTCTCTCTGCATGTGACAAAAAGCAGACAATTGTTATCTGTAAAATTATTATGTAGAAAGATGAGAGTCTCTCAATGTTACACCAAAATCATGATAAAAGGTAACATTTTTTGTGCAACATCTTAATGGATTTGACATTCTATATGGTCCATGTGTATAGGAAAGGACGACACCAGGACCGAATATGGTAATAGGGTTTTTGTCATGTTACATGTCATACGTACTATACAGAGTCCAAGTGCCTAGTAACCTATAGAAATATAATCAGTTATTATAATGTTGTGCAGATAAAACATGTGCTACTAAATATATATTCCTATACGTGTATGTACATATTTTGTTTGTGTAGTCTCCGCTATTTTCTCACACTCTCATAACATAACTGTATAGATAGGCAAAACTTGTAGTAAATGTCATAAGAAAAAAAATCTTTTTCTGTATGTGTGTGTGTGTGTGTGTGTGTGTATGTGTGTGTCTAAAGAAATTGAAGGTTTTTCTCAAATTCTTTCAGTTCTTCTGTTCAACTGTCCTCAAAAACAAATGGGTCATCAGAGATGTTTCCAAGGAATGAGTAATTGTTATTTGGTTGCAAAGTTGAAGTGCACGACGACGACGTAAAATCCAAACACACAAGTTTCACTCTCCATATGAAATAGTAGGATGAGTGTGTGAGCGTATCTATACATAGGGAAAAACAAGGGGAAACACATTTAATTTGTTTGATGGTCAATTGGATAAAAATCCGCGTTAAATTTTTTTCGTTCCTTCAAAATATCATTACTTTGTATTTACGTATGTACATGCATAATAAATATAGGTTGAACTATGAGCGCATCAACATTTTAATGTGAAGCATTGATGGGTGATCACATTCCCTATAATAGTCAAAGTTCTCGATAATAGTGGAACTTCTCGTCCATTTACGACCCATTCAGGATCACTATCATTCTTTATAGATGACTTCCATTGACATGGACACCAAAGTAACGAGCAAATTGTTCAAGCAAATGAATACTCTATCCTCTCACTAATTAGTAATTATCAGCGTCAAGCTAAATTCTCACTTGTACACACAGTCAAGTCTACATGCATATGTCAATTATTATAGGGCTAATTATTCCTCCCTACAACATGCATTACTGCTAACTTGGTTGTATGTTCTAGCCTATATGTCCTCTCTCCTACATAGTAAGTATGTAAGAGGATCTGTATAGCAAAAAAAATGCAATCCTTCTTATCAATTTTCATTCCTTTAACATCCCATACGTACATATAAAATTACCATTAAGATTTGTGTGTATGTTATTCAATATAGCATTTATTTTATACCACACACGCATTTGTAGATACTTATCTTAATAGCCAACAGTTTAGCCGGCTTCGTTCACAATCTTCAAATATAAAAGGTTTTTTTCCCCTATAGATGCATTATTATTGCATAGAACATACAGATGAGTCTCATCATATGCATTTGATTTGGGAGGAAACTGCACGAAGTGAAAACACGTTTTTTTCATCAACGTTCATTATTTAAATGCGTATTACAATTTTAATGTTGGTGGAGATCAGTATGTAATTAATGGGATGCGGATCATTGGAAGATGTTTTTCATATACGGAAAGTCAAATTTTTGTCCGAGCAAATGTGGACGTTCATGTGTACGTCTATTCACTACAGTTGGAAGGTAATTGTTGGATTTTTTGTATACGTGGTACGTGGTAGAGTCTCTATGTATATGTTGATAGAAACATTTCCCAGTATTAAGTATTTATGTACACTGAGAAAAAAACACTCACAGAAGACACAATCTCATAAGGTCGAGCTAAAGGTCCAATGATTATTTTTCTCTCTCTCTCTCTCAAATGAAGAGAAAAGTTATGATTTTGCGTGAGGACGGTTGACTGAGTAACTTTTGGACTGATCTTTTGTGCAAGGTATTTAATTTGTAAGGAGGCACTTGGTATCCGTAGCTTTAGTAGAATTGAGTGAGTGCACGAGCTGTCAATCAATTTGTTCCTGAGGCAAATGAGGAGGAAAAAATTGGATGTTTTTTTCTCAACTTTGACGATAATTCAGTTCTTTTTATTCTTCTTGTGTCTACACACTACACATGTATATGTATATTTATGATTGGTGGGGTAAAATATAAAAAATATAATAATAATTAATGTTCCCCCATGCTCTTCATATAAGAGATTCTCTTATATTCTGTGTTACTCTCCGTGGAGAGAGGTAAGAGTTTTGAGAGGACTGTGTGGTGGGTTGTCAGTTTGGAAAATGAGAGAAAGCTAAACCCAATCAATAAATAACTAACCCAGTCAAAAATAAATTAGTTTAAAAAAGGGGAATTATTGTTAGTTAAAGCAAAGGCTGGTCATGGTCGTGAAGCCTAATGGCCTAAGAATGGTAACTGTCTGTTCTCGAGATGCTTCCTCATAATACACCGTCAAAAACTCTCCGCTTTCAACGTTTGAAAAGAGTCAGTCCTCCTCCTCTAATGAAATGGAAAGGAAGCAGTGTGTAAATCTCTTTACTTTCTATACCAATCTCATCCAGTCCAGATGGTGAAAAAAAATTAGCTCCCTTTTTTACTACCCTCTTTATACCTCACAATTTACAATAAACAGTTGATCCACGTGTATATTTACAGACATCTGTTATAGTAAAACTGCCCGCATATCAAGGGAAAAATAGTCTCCGCCGCTTCTGCTATACTTTTTGTTTTGTTTTTAGTTTCTCAACCTTTAATCCCTTTGTTTCTTTCTCGAAGCGAAAGTTTGTACTAAAGGTTTCTTCTTATATGAGTGAGCTATTTTTTCCAAGTGTGGCTCAACTATGATGAAACACATGTGATTACTAAGTACATGTGTATATACGTGAGTTTTAATGTGTATCATTATTTTTAAACATATCTCTCTCTCTCTCTGCCCTTTGCATGATTAATTACAAATGGGGAGCAACGGTACACATTCGTGTGAGCCTCAGCTTGTGCAAAAAAAAGCTTAAAGGTTAAAGCAACAGATTAATTCATAAGTTACATGCTATTCTCTGTACTCTACATAATAATACATATGTTATTGAAATGTAGATATTTACTTATACTCTTGTATATATTTGTAGTAATTGTATGAGAAAGAAGAAACCTTCCAAGACTTTTTTCAGGTGAACAAGCAGGGCCTCAGAGCTCATTATTAGATTTACATGGAACACGGGTGGTAATAAAAGTAAAGGACGATGTGCATGTCATTTTTTCTTCTACACATTTTGCAGTCACTTCCTATGTGCAGAAGGATGACAATTTGCGATTTTCATCACTCCAATATTTTTTTCTACTTTGGTAAAATAGTACTATGTATTTAAAATAGGACTATTTTAAGATGCAAAAGCTCCTTGTGGGTGCAAGCTGTTGTGGGTTATTTAATTGTGATGTGTAGCTCTCTCTCTCTCTTTCTCTCTCTCATGTGTAGCTAAAATAAATGATGGATAAGCTATGTATGACTTAATTGCTCTAAAATGGTATAATAGGAGTACTACATATAAATATCCTGACGTTATGGTCATGTCATGTCGTATAGCATGTATGAAGTGAAAGAAAGGTAAAAATAGGGGAGATTTTTTTCAAAGAAAAATGTAACCACGATGTTTCATAATCTGATGACACATGCTTGTGTCTTGTACTGTGAGATAGTAACAATCCATAATAAGTTGGAAGTCGTAATATAAATTCACTAGATAGTTGCTTTGGCTAACAAGAAAAATATTATTAGTACAGAGAACATGGCCTCTATAGTGCTGCTATAAAATAAAAACATGACGTTGGATGAGGAGAATGATGACAGGTGAGGAGCCAAAAACAACGTGGATTTCTTGTTCTTCTATACAAATAATAATAATTTCCAAAGGGATTCCTATCAATAAAAAGTAATGGAACAATGGCCAAAAAAAGTATGGAATCTGCATACATATTCATACCTGCAATGGCAATAATTGTAACCACAATGTAAACCATGGCATTGCTAAAACGCTAAAAGTATGTAATAATAACGTGAGGGGAAAATGTGACAGAGGACAAAATATGGATGGAGTCAAGTCACCGATGGAATGAATAAATCCATAGTTAGACATAAAAATGCAATCAAAGTATATGGTGGAGAGGAGGTGGGACGCACTATTACACACTAACATTCTCCTAATAGATGGTATACATTTATTTATGGGGAAACATAAATAGAAATAAATTAAAAGGTTACTTCTTAAAACCAAGAAAAAACCATAAAGTGGAGAGACAGTGACATTTTTGCAGTAAAATAATTATTACAGAGAGAGAGAGAGAGATGTCACGGGCGCCCAGCCAACGTTACCACACTTTATTCAATATCTATAAAAAATATATATCTAATATATATATATATATATATAAACAATTCTTTTGTTTTTTTTGGGGGGAGGGGAAATGTAAGCTAGTTTAACCGTAAATTTGTCACAGACGAAAGTTAATAGTACTTTTTTGGATGCTTAACCAACAACTCGATTACCAGATGTGAGACAATGGTAGTGTGTCTATGAGAGATTACACTTTGAGGAATGAGACACACACGTTACCGTTAACACACACATATAGCCATGTAATCTCCCTTAACTTTTATGTAATAGTCCCATTTAAAAAAAAATGTATATAATTCTAAACTACGAAAATCTATGAGTACCTGGGGGAATCTTGGGATTGTAATATGCATCGTTTCTTTAAACATTAGCATTTTTATATTGCAAGGTTGGGCATTCATATGCTATGTATTTACATTATGCCAATTTTTTCTCTCTCTCTCTCTCTCTCTCTCTCTCTCATCTGCTATATTGCAATCCAAATAAAATATTTGTTTGCAAAAAATAGGTTTTTACTGGTTTTTTTTCTCGCAAAACTATGTAACACATTTCATTGAAATTACACCATTTTCAATGGGGTATGTACTATTTCAGCTTCTCCAATATATATGCCATCCAATAATAATTAATTCCAATGAATTGTAATTAAGTCAATTACTTTTTTATAAGAGAGTCTGAACAATATATGTAAACCATCTGACTCTCCTACATTATTCACAGGGGAAAATTATTGGAAAAATTCAGACTTTTGTAAATATGAAAATTAAACAATTCCATGATGCAATATAATAACTACATTGTTATTTGTCTAAGGGGAAAAAATTAGAAATTCCAAGAAAAAATTTATGGGAAATTCATCTAAAGTAAATTGAAATCATTGATTGGAAATTCAATGGTTCTATGTATGTATTTGAGCATATTTACGTGAGAAATTACAGGAGGAGCAGCTGTTCCTAGCTACTTTGAATACTTGATAAGTTATGGATCCTCTATCTTTTAGTATGGGGCTGCTTATCGTTAATGTATTGACAGGTAGGATTTTTTTCTCTCTGCTCTCTGTGAAAATCCAAGTGTAATATTGTTTAAAGAAAAATGTGAGAAATTCTCCTTATTTACTTATGAATATATAATTACGTACATAATAAACATCTACAGAGAGATACGTATGTAGAGTATAATAAAAAGTAAAACAATGTTGTGTTTGTACAATATGAGAGTGTGAAGCACGCGTGGAACATATTCAACGAGGGTGTCCAAGTATCTCTGTGAGATTGTTTTACCTGCCCTTTAAACAATATAATATTGCATTGTAAATGTCAGAGGAGATGTGCACATTGAGATACATTATGCACATGCCATTGACAACATGACGCCTCTGCCTTGTTAAAAACCAGCATTTATTCCAAAAAAACGAGTACATACATAAGTTCAAGCAAGCAAAGGACAATTTCTCATGGCTTGACAAGAAGAAGTCATATACTCAAGAAGATACGTAAAAGATATTTGAAAAAGGAGTGAAAAAATGTAGAGATGATAGGAGGCAGGCTTCCAATGATATTTTATATATGTAAGAACTTCTCATGATCTTTGTTCGAGTAAACTATATATGGTATATAGTAAGGAGGGAGCATGTATGTACAGCGAGTGTTTGTGCATAGATAAATATGAGGAGCAGGAAGTTAGTTTTTTGTCATTGGATGAGATGAAGAGAACTCATCATAAAATTGGTATTTCCCAATTTAGATCATGGACGTATCTTCTTTGCCGATTGACATTATAGCCTCATATTTTAACGCTGCACTCTTTTAGATATCGTCGTTTAGGTAGTTTAGGTCTGCTCATCTTCTGCTGGCATGATGTGAGGTGGGGATTTGAGAAGGCACATGTATGTATATGAGTAACAATGAAGGCTGATGTGGCTTTAGGTATGGGAAAAAAAATGTCTGATGATCACCCAAGATATACCACGAGATGGGTGATTACATGGGCTTGATGTAGAGTGCAGGCCCATTATATTTTTGTGGAATTTTATGGCCATTATTAAAATGGTGGACATATCCAAACATTTGGATTTTGATAAAGAAACACACATCTTTTGTCCAATTTCAAATCACTCGCCAAAAATTCTTGTGAGGCTGTGTCTCTTTCTTTCTGTATAAAAGCTCCGCAGGGTGACCAGAGAATTCATTCAGTTCTTTCACTTCAAATCATCAACAAATAATCAGATTAAAAAAACAAAACAACACACATTTTCCTACGATGTTGAAAATTGTGAGTTTTTTATACAGCTTTTCATATTAAATGCTTCATCTCTCTATACATTGGGATGGAACAAAAATACTATTTTACTATTTTTGATT
>JAQFXU010000299.1:0-62658 GCA_034693705.1 Spatulosminthurus flaviceps | reverse complement strand
CATTGCTTGTTAGTTCACTATAAATTGGCAAAGGTTTTAAATAACTTATAATTTGTCTCACAAACATTACGCCATCTACAACCTTAAGAAATTCTTTCGAACTGATGCATAATTATTGTATATTTGTTTCTTTCGATGTCAAAAGTTTTTATACAAATTTTTTACTACCCGAAAGTATGTTACTTCAGGAAGATGTTCAGTTGAAAAATAAATTATACCATCACATACCATATGTCATTTCACTACTCAAACATGGCCTTTACAATGCTTATTACCAGTATAAAGGGATATTTTATTCACAAGGATGATGGATTTGTTTTTACAAAAAATAAATACGGGAATAATTTTAACAATATTTTTGAAGTTAAAAAATTTTTAATACAAATAGTAATTTTAGAACTGAAACATCTAAAATATACACCACGTATAGATTAAACGTTTATTCATGTGTTTCTTTTACTTGTTCGTTCTGCGTGTTCCAACTGTTACAAAAAGATAGATATAATTAAAATAATATGAAAATAAAGTTTGGGAACGGTTTTGGTTTACGAAAATCACGGATGGGAATACAGGAAATAATATTTTTACGTTCTCAAAAAAATTATAAATATCATGCCTGAATTTTTGGGAAATTATAACTTTGTCTATGCTAATATTAAAAGTGCATGTAATACATTGGGCATACATTCAAAATGTAAGTTAACAGTTACGCATGGAAGTGAAGGCCATAATAAACAAATGTAGGTAAAATTAATAATGCATTCATAGGCTACGACATATCTCATGTGCAATAACAAGATACATGGTGCAGACCTCCCGCCCAACATTGTACAGTTCAATTTGAAGGGTCTGATTAGAGATTCATATGTTGAATATAATTTACTATGCTTTTCATGCATACTCATACTCACAACTTACAATGGTCCTCATAGAAGAAAGAGCTGACACTAATGTAATACAGATTTGCGAGAGGATCCGGAAATTCCCATTACGAAGCATTCACTTGTAATTTAATATTACCAGCGAGAGAGAGAGAGAGAGAGAGAGAGAGAGAGAGAGCGAGTGGATGAGACGACGAGAGTCTCTATATTGGTGATATTAGAGACTGGGCAGGTTTCCCAGAGAAAAGCAGCAACCTGTGCTAGAAAACTTCATTGGACATTAAAAGTGATGGTAGTTTGCATGGAAATTAAGTTATACTTTCATTATCTCTTGAATTGCGTCTCTACCTCTCTCTCTCTCTCTCTCAAAGAGTATCAATGTACCTGCTAAATGACTTCCATGAATTGCTTTTAACTTTTGTCAGATACTTTGGTGAACGAAGCTAATAAAATCTAGCTATGGCTTCTCCTACTCTTATTACTTCATTTCGTTCAAGTCAATACAGGTTGAATATTAAATTTTGAGAAAATTATTCCCAGAAAAACCTACTATAAATCAAATGCATACAAAAGGATGGAGATAAAAAGAAACTGGGGATTTTTCCTTTGATTTCTCTACATTTCCACCCGTTCCATACATCCAAATTACGACCATGATTTCCATTGACGAATGACGGACAAAGTGCAGAGCATATAGAGTAGAAATATCAGAGGCAGACGTCAAGATTTCAAATATTCCTACAAATACAAACGAGTCAACTACACTACAAAGGTCTTTCTTCCTACATTTACTTTTACCGAAACACAAATTTTATGAAATCACTTTCTATTCAACCGCTCCCACCTTATTTTTGATACGAACAAGTAATAATTTCCTTATCACATAAAATTTTCTAAGAATCAACTTTCCATTCATTCCTCAATTTCCTTCCAGCTCTGTAATATCGTAGTAGCTACAGAAACAACTAAATTAGCCAATCAACTCACTCAATCAGACCCACTGACAATGAGTCAACTCTGATTACACACATATTTATGAAAGGAACCCAAAACTTAGTTCTGTTTCATAAATCACGACCACCATTTTACCATTTACTCCAGCAGCCCTGGAGCTGACAATATGTTCAGATACTTGTCTGTAAATACCAGATATTTAAATTCCATCCTAGGCTTCTGAGCAAATACTATAGCAACAAAATATAATGAGTAAGAAAATAAGGGAAATACTTTAAAACATTTCAGTTTAAAAATTTAATGTACGTAAAATCCCATACATCAAGATCGAGGAAATATTATCTTTTAAAAGCTCATGTCCTGTCAAGTGAGAAACCTTGTTTTGAACCTCCTTCAATGAAGCTGAATACCACGGGTTTATAAACATATACTTCGTGGAGCCAAGATGTTTACAAAACAATGTTTTTTTAGAACCAACAACAATATTTTTCAATTTATGCTCTTACGCAAACCCACACATAAATTTCTCATCTTAAGCTAAGATTCTTAACCTACGAAAAGTTTTAACTTTTCATTCTCATATTGTATACAGATGTATGTACTCTTATACTACAGTGTAAGGATCTAGCTTAAATGACCTTTGACAATTGAAAATGGACCCTGCAAAGTAGAAAGATAGTTTAGTAAAATCCCTATTATCTTTGTACATAAAGGTCTCGGAACAGAGTAGACGTATCATCAAATTATAAGATATTGGTCCAGATTTTGAAGGAAGAGAGTGAAATTAGTGTTGAGAGAGAAAGTACTAGAAATATATATAAAAATTCAACGGAGGAGGGAATCCCCAGAGGAATCTGCTAAGCTTTTTAATAGTAACAAACCCTTAATTATTATTACACTCATATGGGTAAATAAGTAAATAGGGATGACTCTGTATGGGCAAAATTCATATAATGTGCCATCAGCTGTGAAAAACCTGTACATCTGACTGCATTCCCCAAATGAACTAGATTAAACACATTTGGCGAGAAGAGAGAGAGAGAGAGAGAGAACTCTCATGCTTTACATTCGTAAATCTTGTAACCATTGACATGTATTTTCCTAACATACTATACAGACAGAGTCAAATCTACATAATATCACATTAGCGTACATATATCAGAACATAATTCCTCGTCAGATGTTCCAAATTGTAGTAAATCCAGGGATGATGTAATGCAGTTCCATTTATACTCCAGCCTTTCCTCACACATTACAACAAGCCCATATGCTTCACTTACCAATACATAATATTCTGCAGATAGAGTTAGGGTTCCAATTCCAAGGCAAAATCCTCCTTTCCCTTCATACTTATTCCAAGACAGAACCTGCAACTTCTTCTACTTCAACCCCCGAATTTCATCAAGTTCCTCGCTGACATTCTTCCTTTATTTTAAAAATCCCAAACTTCCCCCATCCCTACCTTTTTAATTATCACCTCCAAAATCCATGCAAATGCTCACAAAAACCCATGGGTTACAAATACATTAGATTAAGAATAGAACAGGGAAATTGTTTTTTTAAATAAGCGTAAAAATTTCAGTTTTTCCCCCATACCCACAATAATAATTCAATCTAATATCTTCATAGAATATATTGATGTGCATGACATATACCAAGTACGAACGTCATCCACCCCATTAATACATTTCAAAATCCCTTCTCCTGACATATAACAATAGGAACACATATTTTCATACCTTTTAAGGTAATATGTATCAAAGGACTATGTGTGACAAATTAAAATGTGCACTAATAAAAGGTTGAATCACACCTGATAATAACTCTTTTTCCCCCAACGTTACTGATCCACTCATATACTTTAACCTCGTCACCACTATCATATCATATCAGTATACTCTATCAGTCAATTCAGTGGCAGAGGTGAGAGCATGGAACGTGTGTTTATGGAGGAAATCTGACAGGATCCGATCCTCTATTATATATAACATCTACATTATTCGATAAATTATTATCATCTAGTGGCACAGCGGGCTATCGGACGATGATGAATAATAACAATTATTATTATTATGTAAGATCAAGAGAGATTCTATGATATTGCTCACAGCAATGATATTTCACTCCATTACCAATAATAATGATTTCATCCTAATTTTTAAACTCCTATTAGAAAATCCGCTTGGGAAAAATCAATTCTCCCACAATTATATACAATTAAAATTAATACTACACACATTTGTCAATATTTACAGGATCATTACTCACATGTGACTCCCAGCTCACTTAAGCTTTGAGCATCTAGTAATAACTGTACATCTTTTAATACAAAGCTCATCAAACTCTTGTAACTCTCTCTCTCCATAAACACAAATACACAAACAGCTTCTATAACCAGCTACTACCAGGTACCACAAGACATATCATTACTTGCCATTCAAATGGTCATGCGACATTACAGCAGTAATAATTACACTACAAAAATATCCAACTGCGTTCTTTTCATGTTAAAAAAATATGTCCCTTCTACGTAAGTTCCAGCCCACAGATAATATGACATGTCTTTTACTTACTAAATCATTAAAAGAATACAAGGTTGTGTAAATCCATTTTGTTTTCCTAACAAACTAAAATAGCTTGAATTTCCCACAGCTAAAAAAAATTTAGGAGGCTCTTGTATAACAAGACCATTTCAAATTAAATGGGAGGAGGGAATAGGAGGGATAATCAATATAATAATAATTATTATTATTGGAAAATAACTTGATATCGCTACAGCTATAGATATATATATATATATATATACTGAAAGAAGAGCAAAATCTAGAACGTTGAAATGTCTTTAGTTGCGTCACTAAGTCATCAATAGTGTGTACGTCAGCAGGAAAGAAATTTAAGAGAGTGTCAAGGAATATCTGCACTCCATTGGAAATTGCTACACTCTACCACCGAACAAGGAACATATGATAGGAAAATGTGTAGAGCCTTTTTAGTCTAATGACACACACGTACGATAAGTGGATACAGCAAAGCTGTACACAATTACGTTTTACGTTCCTTGCCTCTCCATCAACATTCCTAAAAGGTCTCGGTGGGAAGATTACACAGTTTTAATTTACGATCCGATATGTATATTTTAACTAATAATTTGAGCCTTCTGTATACAGTATTGCACATATTTACATGGACGTACACATGTAAAGTAAATGAACAAAGCGTTGAACGCAATAATATTAAGGGAAATCAATTTTTATAGCCATTCCCATGTATGCCTAAAAAATTTAGTAACTTCATAGAGAATTCCGCTTACAACCGGACCTTTAATATAAAAGTTGGATCAATAAGGAAAGTAGGAATAAGGAGCAATCTCTGATATCAAAGTGAAACCGCTTACTCTTCATTAGTAATTTACTCAAGCTGTGTGAACTATCAATTATGGAGAGAGTAGTGTATAGTATACAATCTTACAATGGCTGGTCAATTGATTCTTCTTCTTTTCCTTTACGTAGAAAAGTACACGCACATTTTTATTATTTTTATACCATCACTTTATATTATTTGCTTTGACTGCGAAGACAGCAGAAAAGAAAGATAGAGGAAAGTTCAACACCCCTGCAGTATTTTCCAGAGCAATGTTAATTGCAAGTAAATATACGTATATAAGTACATGCGTACACACAAACATAAGTATACAATGTCAACATTACTCAATCATATCGTCGTCTCACGCCTTTGTAAACTTCAACATCATTAAGTAACTCAACTGTAAATATTTCTCTCTCTCTCTCTCTCTCAAAACTCAAGAGTTAAAATGTCAACGACAATGACACAAATTCACTTGTGACATTTATAACATTAACACAACGCAGCCATTCTATATTACAAGAGTAACTATAGAAAAATAGGATGGTGGGAAAACTCAATAATTTTGTAGTGATAGAGCTCGGTGTGATAATTCCTCAAATTTTCAATTCTTCCACACACTCTCACCTCCTCCACCAGCCAAATTGTCCCACTGACTAAAAGTTGTCCCAAGTAAATAGGAATATACGACTCTGAAAGGATAAGGTGGTTATTGTGAAATGAAAAGGTAGGATTTTAAAAGCACCTGCACTTTTTTCTCACCACCCTCCTATAAAGGCTGGAAGGGTCACGTAGTTAAGCGAAGCAAGTGGCAGCAGCTTACCCTTTAAATAGAATTTTTCCACATTCGGCCATAAAATTCCATTTGCTAGGGATTACCAGCCAAATGTTAATACGTGGCTATACTATTTAAGATTGTTACATTATTTCCAATTCTCACAATTTTCAACTCCACTCATAGAATCCACCAAAATTTCCCATAATAACTACATTAGGAATTACACCCACTGCAGTTCAGAGTTCATTTACTTTGCATGAAAACTCCGAGAGAAAAACCATTAACCTTCACCTAGAAAGTCTCCTGAGGTTTCTTCTATGCTCCACACTCTCCCCACATCTTGACTGACAATGAGGCTGAATGTGACATATAAAATGTAAATACAGAGATTTTATCAAGACGGAATAAATTATTATGTAAATGACATGGAAAATCTTCCTAGCCTATTTCGTAAAGATTCTCTACACTCCAAAAGCCCCATACATTGACTATTGGGAGAAGTCGAATGTACAGAGAGCGAGATGGGAAATGAAGGAAGTAATATTTGATGGAGCCCTTTCCTCTCTTCCTTCCATCCCTTTATATTTAAGAGTGTGTACATGAAATTACATTTCCACATGGGCTGTGTCTGCATATGTGGAAGAAAGGAGCCAGATTACATGCTAAAAGTTGATTGCAGTTCCTTTTCCAATTTCCCTCTCCTTCATGAGTTTCTCTATGTTGTGAATGTATGTGTATAGAGAGCCACTGAGATTTAATTATAGCTTGAGTCTATTATTACAGGAATTAAATTCTACGGTTGCCATATAAACATGGATGTACACACTACATTAGCATTTAAGTTGCATCATTTCTTCCGAATAGCCATGTTCCACTCAATTTAAACATTATTTCATGGCTTCTACATATTTCTATAAAGCTACACAAAAGTAAGTTGATTTTAGTAGATCAATATGTGATTGACTAGAACTAATTTATTCAGAAGTTTAAATTCGGTAAACATTTATCGTGGAAAGGAGTTCAGAAGCTTGACCTTGGAGTAGAGCGGAATGTCAATGGCAGTTGGAGGGAGAGACAATCGTTGGTATATAGAAAGTCTAAGAACGTGTAGAAAGGATGGTGCAAATACTGCAATCACAATTGAACAAATAGCGGGTACTTGTTACAATCCACTAAAAAGTCAGAGTTCAATCCCTTCGTTGTGTATAGTTGAGGCTCAGTGACTCCGTCAGTCCCTTAAAAACTGATTGTGAGTGACAGCTATGAGGCTCTTCCTAGTAACTTTCCAAGTCTCTTTGAAAAACTATACAGACATTTATGTTGATAGTAGTAATAGGAATGGAGTAGTAAGGTAAAGGCTTTTAGGAAAAACGCCTCCAACAAAATATCAAATGTCAAAACACGTAGCCTTGAGATAAACCTCGATAAAGAGAGAGAGAGAGAGAAAAGAAATCCGGGTAAAACTACTACCGTAGGTTTCACAACCGATTTTGTACAGAGAGGCTTGCATGTAGCTAAAGTCACACACTTGATTCTCTAGAGGGGCAAGTCAAGTCACTATAGTCATGTTCCCATGTTTTGTAGGTTTGTAGCAAAGTATACGGGTCCGTTAGGTCAGATTGGTCAATTGTAAAACATGAGCCATTTGAACACACGTTATCAAGGAAACACGTACACTAAAAACTTTTTCCCATTTAGATCTTTGAGCGTGTACCCATGTATGTTCTATTTGTGTCAAAACTTAAGGTTAGTCGAACGGCCTTACCTGACCGTGAACAACATGAAATCCCCGATTGTTTCCACGCACGTCAACTTCAATAATTGTAAAGCGAAGAATCCGAAAAAAGCTGTTTTTAAGTTACATTTCTGCATTTCCTCCCGTGAAATCTCATGACCCTCAAGTATTTCATTGGAATTTATCCTTTAATATTAATTACATGGAAAATCGTCATTTAATAATAATTCATCCTTAATTAGCTTAAAATATTATTGCTTATATTTTAAAAATTTGATCATTACAAAAAAAATATTTTTCCTGAATAGTTATTTTCCTCGATCCAATATCCAATTCATCTCAAATTCCATATGACAAATTTTTATGAATGTTATAGGATGTTATAGAATGGAATTTTCAAGAAGAAATGTAACTTGAGAAATTTATTACATGTGAAGCTTCAATACCTCATCAAAATTTATTTGTGCTTTGGTGTGAAGGAACAATAATAATAATTTGCACACGTAGTTAGAACCATTTTTATGTTACATCATTACTTAAGAAATGCAGACTTTACTATAATAGTCTGGAGTGCATATATTTAAACTTCAACCATACTCATTTATATGCATGCGTGTAATATTATTTATCTATGTATGTATTGTGAAGGAATACAATAGAAGTGGGAAAAACGCGGCATTTTCTTTTCTCCGTATAATATCCTTTATTGAAATAGCTTTTGCTTCACGTATCCCCTTAAGAAATCCGATACGAGAGCGAACGTTTTCTATTGTAAATGTTCCCATTAACAGGTTAAAAATTACCAGTTAGAATCCCTGGCACGCATCACCATAATAATACACAAGGTTATTCCTTAGTCCGCTTATATGTACATGTGTGCACGCGAAGGAAACATAGTAATTATATTCTTATCCCTATACATTAAAGACTTTTATACATACCTGAGAAATATATGTTCCTCCTATAAATAGCTCGAATCGCTAGTGCAGAGAGTACTGCATTCAAGTAATAACTGTCAAGCTTTTAAAAGAGGCAACTGGAAAAAGCCAACCATGGTCTTGGGCTAAACCTTTAAAATTCTACACTCTGCATGTGTGCAGGTCCATTACTTCAAGCTGTATATAGAGTTCTACCACATCGCCACAAATCTAAATATTGATTTACATTATGGACTTTCCCGCATGGATCAACCCAAAAAATGTTGTGGTCTATTTTAACTAACCAATCAGCCCTACAAAACAGCCCTTGTCTACAAAAGTATAGCCCGTCTGTAAAAATACGATCGATATACGTTCTTTTCCAAATCCAATATAATATTAATTCCTTATCAATCACAATCCTTATGAGCATCTTCTTGAAAATCAATAGATTTTCCACCATTTATTAACACAGTAGATACATATAGTTCAAGTAAAGCACAGAGCTTATTACATAGCTAATGGCCAGAGACCTCTGGACATAGATAAGACAAATATAGATAGGGACAACAGAGTCGGGAAATCGGAACAGGTAAAAGTTACACATTGCATTGTGTTAAATATGATAAAGTCAATTGGGAAGTTTCCGCAAAATCACTAATACATTCATATTTACATAATTTCTTATCACATATGGTCCCATTGATTATCACCCGCTCAACTGAATCCTACTCGATATCTTTCTATTACCATAACCTTACATATATCACACGCACCTCTATCCTCATATGTGTGTAAAAATATAACTAGTACATATCCTGGCAATGAAATCATACGTCACATAGAGTCGATACCACTCAGAAGGGTAACTGCCTCAATAATGAGTACAGATAAATAACCCCAGCTCTCTGTATATGAAGATACTTTAAAAAAATTATAACAATAAATTTAATCTTACCTTCGAGAGAAGTGACCTGCCCAGTCCAGATATTTAAAAGCGTATCCGTCTATATATCCTTCCTAATAATATCATATACATACAGGAAGATACACGCTCCTGATAGTTTTTCTATACATGAAAAATCCTATATATTCTTATATAATTCCAACGCTCCACTCTTCTCAGGAATGTGGCTAGTAGCTCAGAAGGATGATGACTAATAAAACGACTCTCGTACGTGATTTCAACTTTTTTCAAACTTCCACAACTCGTAAGTTTCTAAAGCGGAACGAGGAATCAACAAAGAAAAATTCTAGCAGCAATAATAATAATTATTATTATTTATAAATTCTCAGAAATTCCGGCAACCTCCTCAAAAATGAGGTTGTAAAAAATCCTTTAATAATTCCCTTCCACGGTCATAGCTGCTGCATCTTCGTCACTCGCAATGTACATAAACAACGGTATAATATGAGAGTTCCAAAAAGTTTGCAAATACCAGCTTGCCTCGAGAAATCACACATATCCAATATATAAGAATAAGAACAACCAATGGTCACAAGTCCCCTACCAAAATTAGTTTTTTAAATTCTTATCAGTTTTCGAGTAACAAATTAAATCCAATTGTCCCCAACACTTCGCAAGTTAACGTTACAATTGAGATGAGAAAATATCCAACAATTTCACACTTCCCCATTAAATCCACAAAACAAGCAGAAGAAAACACTTTAAATTCTTTGAAAATCCTTGTCAAAAAATCACAACACTGATTTATACATGCACAAACTTCAATACTCTTTTGGGGGATTCATGACCACCAAATGGTACGATAGTATACTTCCAACTCTCCTCCTTAAACTCTTAGAGAGGACTCACTAGGAAAGACAGCGTTAAGGACAAAAAATATTTGAGCATTCAGTAGATATCCAGTCAACTGAAAATTTCTAGTTACACTTTATACATGCGAATATTATTATAAAGGAAGAGAGATAGCGAGAGAGAGAAAAAAAGGAATGAGGTCCGTCTGCGAACCTGGAATATAGTCACAAATCGCAATGCAGACACAGTAGGCGCAGGTGAGAGACACACTAGTATACGTTTTTACTACACACCATTGAAGAATATGTAAAGGTGACAAGAAAAACCATAAGCTTTTTTACTATCCAAAAGGTAAACTCTATTTTTTCGCTCCTCGTAGAAAAGGTAGCTTTTGCAATGTATAGAGCGGTCTGTGTTTTACACAGGCTGTGTACTAACAAGCGGAGCCTCACTTTCTGTGTGTGTGCCTCTTTCTCGCTCTATCACAGTGTGTGTGTGTGTCTGTATGTACAGAGGAAGGCAAAATTCAAGTCAGGGTTCGTTTCTTCTGGCTAGTTTTTCCTGTGTTGTAAAAAAGAATTTAACCATTGCAATGGGCTATACGTTGGTTAATGATACTTATTGTGTAGAAGTTTGGGTAGGAGTTGGAGTTTATGCGTCAGGTGGATGGTGGTGGTAGTATAGTAGTAGTAGTGAGGCACTCCTACAATCAACTTTTGTACCTCACTAGCCCCAACATAAGAGACTGACATTGGGTAAAAATTCTAACTTGTGATTAGAAATATCATTAGATGTTTACATATATAGGCAGCTACATGTAGAGAGGGAGAGCGAGGGCTGAAAAGGTAGTAATAAGTTGCTTATACAGCTCTTTATGCCCAAGCAGTCAATTGTTACAGAAATGTATATCCATACAGCCTTTTGTACTAGCTACGTATATACAGTCGGCTACATTATATATGTTACTCTAACAATGCTCCTCTCACCGTCCAACCTTTCCTCTAAATTCTATTTACGCTCACCCTTTTTATTTATTTTTTTGTACATACGGACACATTTTTATTACTACGTTTACATTAAAGATTCCTACTATATACATAGAGATTATATTATGGATCCACCACATGTATCAAAACTCATTTAACTTTGCCTGTAGCTACTTGAACAGTCAAATCCTTTCGTACTTTAACCTACTGAATTTTCCTCCTTTTGGCCAGATATGCATAAATAATTATGATTATTACTACTATAGCAACAGAATCTATACAGAGGAAAATTTTTGAGTAAGTAGATATTTATTTAGTGTTTTTATGTATACATACAAGACTTGCACTGCATGGTACTGATGAACGCGTCGGAAGTAGGCTCATATACGCACTCAAAGTATGAGTACTTTGACTCGAAATGTATTTCTAGTCTCGTCATATCCACATATGAATATGTATAGTATTTTAGCTTATGGGCAGAGAGTACCTGAGCAGTTGAGTATCAAAAGGGTCGATCTTTCGACTTCCACTACCTTCCCTCACATCAATAGCATTAGAAGGGGTTGGAATCGCTCTCACTTAAACTCACATGTTCATTTTTATCCTACGAAAGTATAGTGGGGTGTACACATCGGTATAGATATAAAAAAAACACATGCCATCCAAATTCTCTGTAACGTTGAAGACCATTTTGCGTATTCTTTATTTACCATCTATGGGCTCATAGACCTAGATACACACACAATGCTCCAAATGGTTTTTCACATTTGCTACATGTATGTATAAATGTGTATTAATAGAGCTTAGCTATACATTTGTAAGAACATTCATACTGAACTCAAGGGCTCCATGTGCAAATAGCCTTCTGTATATTTAGAACTTGTAATAGTAATTGATTCTCAATTCAGAGAATTTTATTTAAGCTCCAATTAATTTCCTTGAAGCATTTTAGCCTTTCTTGGCGTAACTACAACCCGAATTCTAGGGGATTTTATGCCTTTTTTGAGACCGTAGTGTAATTTGGAACCTTAAAAATTAAGATTTCATTTACAAACCAGCATGAATGAATGTAAGATGCTCAAACGCTGGAAATAATTAAATTGGTAGGTTAATAAGAATGTAAGAATTTGGAAAGGCCTCTCTGTATCTGTGACATAGAAATAAATAGAATATTTTTTTATAAACAAACTATTTCAAAGAGCTTATTATGTGACAACTCCAATGATTTATTTGGACTAAACCGCATTCATTCAACTATTCAAGGGTCAGGAACTACACACTAAAGTTTATCAATGCTCGTTACTTGGAAACATTAAGATCATATTTATCATTACGTCATATTAAAATGATCCCTTCTTTATGATCTTCGTGTGTCTGCGTATAAAAAATACCAATATTTGAAAATAAACTCTCTACCAAGATACAACACACCCCAATACCTTATTATTATTTTGAGAAATATTATTGACCATTGTACGCTCTAAGAACAATAATTAATAAAATAAATCATATCGAAATTTTACCACCAATGCCTCCAAAATAACAAACACCAATAACATATACTTATAGCTCAGACTTTACGAAGGTAATTTTGAATATGTAGACTATGAAGACGTAAGATTTTAGGAAATAATGTCCTTTAGACACTTGCAGAGTTGATTTTGAAGTCCAAGGTTCCTTCTCTGTCACTAGGCATATACATATGAAAGACTAATACCTGACATTAGAAATCGAATTTGAGAAGAAAGGACAATACCGTGAAAAGCTTTTGTAATGATTAGGAAAAACAGGGTGTTAAATCCAACTGAACCCTTGTGGACTTTGAACCTTCACAGGTCAAGATAGGAAGGCTTTGTGTGAGAAATTAGTATACATGTAGATATACCTTAGCCTTGTTCATAAAGGATTTTTGACAACTTTCACAGGTTGCCTATTATCTTGCTTAATGCTTAATGTCATAAATGCACATACATAAATATGTATGTGTTATAGGAAAAAATAGTGCATATCATTATTTAGTACAGTAGGTCCATTCTGATTGTTATGTGGGGAGCGGAAAAGTATACCTGGAAGTTCCAGCCAGTGGGTTTTAGTAGGTGAGTTGAAGCTGAAAAATTGATAGTCTAAGGATGGAAAACACGTATGATCCCTGAGGGCCTAAGGAAATAACGTTCCACAAAGCTGAGCAGACCATACCTTGGTGAAGGAAGTTGTTGAAGTATTGCATGGCTGGAGTCGGAGTCTGATTTTTAAAAGCGTGGAGAAATCCTTAGACTTGAAGATTTTGGATGAGTCATCCTACACGGTCCTCTTCTTTCATCTGTCTATATAACTTTAAGCAAAATCACTGTTTTCAACTACACTTTACAATACAATTCTTATACTATACAATCCACAAAATGTATATACATTTACCTTTACAAGCTACCTATTGGGAATAGTAATTTACAAGTGGACCAGTTTTCCGAGAGGATCTCTTTGAGCCTCCGAGACGTGACCTGCTACTTCTATTGTCTCCACATATCCATGATCCTTCCTCAACCTGACATCCCCATTTTAAAACCCGACCCCATGCAGTTCTCTCTCCTTCTAATTCCCTCCGACTTGTTTTATTTACATGACCCAAAAGAAGACCTCCAAGCAGGTACTACCTATTCACAAGCTAATAATATGTACACATAAATCCATCCTATATAGCAATATACCCAGAATTAACGCAATCGTCCGAACTCTCTGTCCATGCACCTGAATCCCAACGAGAAGAGAGACCTTTAGACCGGCAAGTAACTCTTTAGATAACTTCTTCTTCTCACAGGCCTTTGTCTTTTTAGTATTCTCCCTATTCATTCACTATCCATAAAAATCTTACCTTCTCCGCAGTATAAAAAACACTCTGTAACCTCCCTTTAACAAACAACAACCACCAATTTACAAATCTCATTTCAATACCTATAACGTCCTCTACAAAATAACAACATATATCTATAAATAAATCCCTTTACCTCAGCGTCTTCTAAATCCTTTTGGTATTTTAATTGCAAAGCTTCCCTTCCAATGCTAAAGCTGACGAGTTTAGAAAAGTCAGCAATTCTAAAGGACCCTTTACAATTAAGTAACTAAAATAATAAACTATAATTAAACTCATACAAATATTCCCTTCTTAAACACTCACCTCCAATCAACTTGACAATTTGTACATGCTCCTTCCTTAATATTCCTTAATGCTTGAGACACATCTTAATTAATAAGTAATTGTCACAAAATCCTTTAGAATATCCCAAACTGTGAAGGGACGTAAAGGACAAGGGAGAAGCTATTTAGCTATGGCTTGAAGCTTTTACGCGAAAGACAAAGTCTTAAATTGGAGGAGATAATCGATGTAGACGTACGTAATGGATGAATACGTACTCACATGAGTAAAGTGTGGATGTGTTGTTACTATAGAAATTGAACTTGGATAAGAAATCCAGAGAAAATAAAGATTTTCACAGGATGTGACACAAGTTGTGTAATTAAAAGTCAAAGTATTTCCTTCCTTAGTCAATTGGTTGATCCAAGTGAATTTAATTCTCAAGCAAAAGCTTTATTCCACACAGACTCCTAAGTTTAAATCTTTTGATAACATTAATTCCAGATATGCACAGTATTTAATTGGCAGTCACTACTCTTCTTACGTAGCACCTCACCGGCAGAATGGCACATTCACATGCTCATTCGTTTCCCTATATACACGCTCTTTTAAAAGCTCGAGTCCTGTGTCGTCTTTGTACATAAAAGAGAAGTGCATACAAAAAAAAGTAGGTAAGTATTGCAAACTACATTGAAAAATTATGAAAGGGCATATTTGTGGCGCCTTCTCCCATCTTGTTATGTCTTGGAAAAATCTGAGGTTTATACTTGTTTACTATATTAGAGTCAGAGGATGACGGGCTGGTGGGACGATGGGGATGCGTGTGTGAATAAAATATGTAGTAATTAGCAAGTTCCCCAGTTTTGTAAGTAAATATTCTTTAGCAAGGTTATTTCGGTAGGATCAATAATTTAAATGTGTGAGTTATATTGAAAGCATAGAAAGTACGTAGTAAAGGACATCTCATAGAGTTCCTTGCCTTATGTTTCCGGGGACTTCCCGATTTCCTATGAAATCATTCAGATAAATGGAAAAACTTCAGGTTTTTCTGCAGGACAGATTTTCCTTCCCACTCACAACTGACGGTTGTCAGTCCGTAGACAAGATTTATATAGGAATACATACTAAATGGCGTCCTTGCTTGGGTTGTTATGATTTTGCAAGTGATACTTCTTGGGTATAGATTGCACTGTACATACATATAAAGACACTTGGGAAGTGTATAATAATTGCAGTATTCAAGCCCATACATTTTGTCAGCTCATCTTTTTTGGCACCTGATACTATTGGCACCATTACAATAGTTCCCGTGAAATTCCCCTGCTGACTAGGAAAAAAACTATACACTCCGTTTAACACCCGCCTACACACATACAAACACTCTCTAAACTCATCTTCACGTTGAACAGCTTCTTCCTTAGCCGAATTTGTGAAATAAATAATGATTATGTAATTTTGCTGGACTTCAAAACATGGCACTAATCCCAGTTCCCAGAGTGAACGAATTTGTGAATGAAATGATTCCATTTCATTGCTTCCCTCAATAATAAGAGTTAGGATGAAAACAGGCACGTCAAATTTGTAAAATGCGTGTGTTTAGTTCATATGGAAAGTATTTTTCACTGACTTTTTTTTACAGAATTTATCATTAGTTTTGTCCTTTGTTTCAAGTGTAAAAATAATGATTCTGTTACAGCAGAACAAGTGGGGAAAATAAAATGCCAGAGGCATATGTGCGTGCGGCTCCAGAAATTATATACAAGAAAATACATGACAAAAATTACATAATAATTATTATTGTTAGCTATCATTTCAATGTACTATTATCCCCATAAAGTTTCCATGGAGTCCTGCACGTGTAGCTTATACATCTATAGCTTATACAATTACAATGTTGTGTTATTTTGCGAAAATGTTCTGGAATTAATACCTAATAATTGCAGACCCCTCAAGGTTGATGAAACGTATTGTGACCCTCTTTGTTAAACTTGTAGACGCAAATATGAAATGCATTAAAGGGAATGATAATAATAGAAATAATCATTATCCAGTGCCCGTGTGGATACGTTGGCTTTCTTTTATGCAGAGCTGGCGGAGCCAGTGGAATTGGAGAGCCGGCATAAATGTTGCCTTTAATTTGCTATTTTTAGCAAGTCTCGGATCCAAACAATACCTGGAGATGCAAATTCATATGAGATAATTTAATTGGGTCGTAATCAAATAAAAAGCATTTGCTTTCACCCGAGGCAATTGTCGAGAAAAAGAATAATTGCTACTAAGGTTTATGTAGCTACGTATACAAGATAATAATAATATGACATTATCTATTTGTCTACTCCGTAGAAACTAGACAAGTGAGGGAATAAAGCTCAAAGCTCCTTTCATAAATACATGAGAAATTCTCCCCAAGCCCTTTGGGGAACATCCATCAAATGTATGGCTATCATTCAGCGGAGAGCACAGAATGAATGATGAACGGAGTGGGAAGTGCAGGATTAAATTAGTGGAAAGTCCCGAGGAAATCCCAGTGAGAGGTAGAAAGAGAGTCAGAGAGAGCGAGGGAGAGAGAGAGTGGAAAGCCCCGTGCCCTTGGACCACTCTACACAGTGCGGGTAACGCAACAAAAAGCCAGCAATCAAATTTCTCTCAAACGAATCCAGCTCTCGGCATTTCGCATTGCGATAGTCGCTGAATTCATAGAATCATCTACACCAACAAAACAACTTGCCAACGTTACAACCTCACCTATTATCTCCACCCAGAAACTTGTACATTGTTTTACTTCCCAATCTAGATACACACTGTAAGCAGTATACTGGAGATAGCCTAAATTCTATTAAATAGTAATCCATTTAATTTCAAAACTTCCCAAATTCCCAACTCCTCAATTTCTCCACCAATACTTAAAGTATTGTTTGTTTACTTACAAAAAATTCCATACGAATATGTACAAAAATATCCCGATGGTCAATAATCCTCTTTCCAGGTAACCTCTTAAGTCCAGGTAAAGTTAAAAAAGGATTGGAATTACTATTGCTTTATTTACTTTTAGTCTCCTTTATGTAGTTTCCTACCTGGTTCGTCTTACAATGCAATGGGAATGGCAGAATTACTGGATAGAGCATTTTGAGATTTTCTACTATCAAAATTGAGACCAGGCACCAAGTCAACGTATTGTCAAGAACATGGTCGGAATTAAGTGAGTTTTCAAGGATTGAAATCAAGTTTTCAAAGAATGGAATAGTTTCAGCAAAAAATTGCGGATCATTGACAATATACATACATGCATTTCTCTCCTTAATATTATTCATTATTCATGCACGCACGTATTTCCTATGTAAGTTTTGCATTGAATAATACTTATGGTAAAAGTTTTTCCCCCTGCGTAAACATACACTTGACTTGTTTTCCAAGCAAAGGACATCTCGGATGAGTGAAAAGTTTTAGTTTAGGATTAAACGAGAGAAAATTTGTAGGAGGTGGATTATAAATAGACGAAGAAAATGAATTTATTTTTATTTGCAAAATCACAAAGATATACTTGCTATTTGCCGATTATGAGACACTTTTCATCTTTTATTAACAATCATTTATTATTACAAAGAAAATTATCCTATGATTCTGTCCAAAAGGACGCCATCTGGTGATTCCCCAATTAAAAAGAGCTAGCTTAGATAAATTAAATGAAAGAACATGCTTTCTTAACAATAATTATTTTTGCTTATGAATCTACCATCGCATTGCAAATAAAATCGAAAAGATTTACTAACAGATATTATTATTATGTAAACAATGATAAAAAAGACGTGGCTAAAATTTATTTGAGTGCAGATCCTTAACAAAGGCCCTACAAGTTTTCAATAGCCTTTTGATATCTCCTGAACTTTTGGATGGAATTATTGTGTTGGAAAAAAATGTCTCGCAAAAGTATGGAGATCGGAATGAAAGGAAGTTCCCCTTAACAATAAGATATTTGGAGTAAAAGAGGAATGTTTGACAAAAGTTTTTGTTATTACCAAAGCATTGAATTCCTAGTAATCGATCTTTTCATATATTTGCTCTCTGCTTTCCTTTTCCTTTCAGACTCTTTCCCAGTGACGACAACCAAGTGATCTGGAGTCTGTGGAGAAATAATTTCTATCTCTCTCTATCTCTCTCTCTCTCTCTCAACAATTGCAATGAGACTTGAGTCTTCAGGGTTAATAATGTCGGAGTTTTTTTCTCTTTCAATGCTTTCTGTATATAGTTAAATATAGCATGAAGGAAGAATCAAGAAATTATGGTTGTTGTGAAAGTATTTTTTATTTTGTAGAAACTTCTCTACAAGATCCAAAACGAGAGAGACTGAGAGAGGATGGTGATTTTTTGAACGTGTGCTCTGAGTGTGCTCCTTCCAGGACATTAAAGCCAAAGGATTTTAAATGAAAGTATAGAAAGTATGGGGCAAAACCTTAAATAACCGTCACATGCTTAATGTCGGGCATTCCCATACATCCGAGTGAGTACAGTCATGGGGAATCCTGGATTTTGGTCGATTTTCACGTCATGTGACGAAATCTTTTATTATCCCTGCAGTATAAGAGTGGGGAAGTTCTGGTAGTTTCCATTTATGCTAGAGCCTTTTCTATTTACTAGCATGTGAGAAGAAGAAAGGCTTCTATAGTACATGCTGCTCTACCCTTGGGTTTGAGTTCCTCACTACACAGCTTTTTCCTCTTTCAGACTTAATCGACTCCAGCTATACAACAATACAACTACCGTTAGAATAAGCACTAGAATTTACACGGGGAAATTGAACCACAAAATTATTTTCTATAATTATTTGAATCTTTTCTTTAAATTAAAGTTCCATATGCATGACAGAAAGGTAGTTTTCTTCACTTTAAAATAAATTTTATTCGTACAACTTCATTTCGAGTTTCCCCTTCATTCATAAGGCTCACAGGTGGAATCATCACCCTTTAATTTAAATTCAATTTTATGAAATTATTTATAATTTATTTTAACTTAATTTTCTGGGCTAAATGAACTTCTTCAATAATTAGCGTTTAGTTATGTTTCACCCATTCCACCTGTGTGGGAGCCTAATGAAGAGGAGCCCTGGAAAAGTTGTTGCCTAAAAATGCTTTAATTTTAATTTGAAGAAAAGTTACTTTTCTTTTACGTACGTATTTTTGATATTATGTATGTACACATATTTCAAACATACTTTTCTCCATACAAAGTTTATGAGGAAAGCGTAGAGGAGGGAAACCTACGTCATACATTTCATTCCCGTGATACTAAACCGGAGTATTACATGTAATCCAGTGTGGCTTAAAGTTATACCTTGCTTTCTCTCAAAAATTCAATGTTTTTATTTATCTTGTGCAGTGCAACGTCTTTAAAGGTGTCTTTAAGGGGGCGCATATTACCGCCGGGATTTGGTTAAGGTGTTGACTGTATTACTAAATATATGCTATAGTTGAATAATTAGGTGATTAATAAGCTTTAAGCTTGAAATAATTACATTTTGAAGGTATGGTAATAATGAATCCGTCCATAGAAAGTGGCTTCATACTTTTTGGTTGGTATTGCTTGAAGCTTGAGTGTCTCTTTGGAATTCACCATCTTCTTCAGTGTATTCTTGGCTGAGGAATGAAAGCATTAGGTCATTGAGGGACTCTTTCATTATTGCTTCGGATATGTTGTGGTTAATCCGAGCTCTGGATTATCATGGAATTCCTCGTTTTCAGTTTTATTTCCAAGCAGGCCTGCGACAATCTCCGGAGGTGTTGGATATGAGCAAGTGGAAATGTTTGACCAATCATGAATTTTTACGGAAACAAGAAATTCAGTTGAAAACAAAATGTACATACATTGTATTGTAAATATGAATTAGCACAAACCGGATTATCGACATTCACGCAATCTTCAAGAAGAGTCCCTTCGAAAACGGTTTGAAACGTGGCCATTTTCTCATCATCAGAATCCCAAGAGGATCTGTTTAGTATCGGCTTCAGTCACTTCAGTGGATGCCGGTTTAAATGGGCTTTACTGCATTCATCAAAAATGCACAGCTACAGTATATACATGTAACCACATCCCTTAATATGATTGTATACACCTGTCTGCAAAGGTCATAGGGGTCATCCTTAAATATAGAGAGGGGTTTAAAAGGTTTTTTTTGAGGAACCTTAATCGAAAGAACCAATGATAATTCTCCTATGTATTTTTAATATGCAATCAGAAACATGTACCTTCATGACATTTTGGATAAAAACAAGTTTATTTGACGAGGAATTTAAAAAAACATCGGAAAAATCAGTCGTATGTACAAAATTGCGAAGCCAAACATATTGGGTTGCTTGCTATTCTTTTGTAATACAAAGAAGATCCAGAATATTTTCTTATTCAATGCGTGGCTTCATGATGGAAGGACGACAGTGGGGCTGGTGGGAGACCGCTTACATTCTCCAGCTGCTCTACTATAGCTTTGCCAAACTTATTATTTCTAACGGTTGGAAATACTCTTTGCATGGTTTTGACTTGATTGCCAATCCACCCCAGGAAACCTTATTAATAATTACCTCAACCATGAGTTTCAAGTTTCAAGCTCTCAAAAGTTTAATCCCAAGCCTCACAAAACCCTCCCACTGGCCTCACTTTTACGAGCCCCATGTTCTCCGGCCTAATATGTGTCGTACCTCAAATATTATTATATTAACCACAGAAACATGTATTTAGAGTACAGATGAAAATAATTTCAGAAATGTCCACCTCTAATTAACCTTATATGTATAAGAAACAAATTAATATTAGGGACCTTCCGCTAATCGTTTTCTTCGCATCTTTTGCACCCACACCAGTTCTCCAAGACAACTGGTTTTGTTGAGCAATCCCCTTTTTATGAGAATCGAATGGTTACATGAGAGAAGATTGACTGCATTGAACTTATAGGCTCTGCTCACATTCCTTTACTTTGACATTTGGCATAGAAGCTAAAAATAAATATTATTGTTTATTTCATCTAAAAATATTATTGTTGCAGTGAAATTCCATGGTATTCATTAGTCTAGCCGTCTATGGAAGAAAAAAGCTTTTGTGAGAGCAAACTTTTGAAATTCATACAAATACTTTTGCTTGTAAGTACATACATTGTTGTACATACACTTGAATATTAAAATTTAATTCAATGAAGGGTAACTTTTTCAATGCTTGGCCTTTGTATAGACCCAGAAGAAGTACATATGCTTAGGTAGCTATAGTAATACAGAATACATGCATACAAATACATGTGCGTAGGTATGTGATTGCGAAGTATCGAAATAAATCAGAAAATATGCAATGAAACTTTTATCCTGTGAACCTGTCATTTTTAGCACAACTCTTTGAAGGTGAGGACAGGTATATGCACATAATTATGAAAAATAGCCCAAGCTCTACTCCTGGTCGACATAATGTAGAGAAGAAAAATGTAAAATCTTAGTACTACATAGATTACATAGGAAGGGAAAAAAGTATTATAAAAATGAATTTTTTATTCGTTTTCACGTCGCGATTTTTCAACAGTAAATCATTTCGGTACACACACAACGATCTATCACAGCGACTAAAAATCTAAGTGCAAATTTCCCTCCCATATCATCATCATCAGCATTTTCAATAGTTTCGTCAATCATAACCAATAGTAACGAATATATTAATAGTATAGTTATGTAGTAGTAGTTGTATGTATGTATGTATATATATATAATAGTGTATAATGTTGTATTTAGCTCACAAATTAAATTTATGTATAGTATATATTGGTGTTGATCAATTAAATGTAGCAATATTATTTTATTTTTTATTTATTATGTTCACCATATAACAATGTGTCTCACAAGTCATTCAGAAGGCAATAAATAACCATAACATGTGTATGTATATATATATACGTACTTACTCTCTTTCCCCAAATATTTCTTCTTCTTCTCATACTCTCATTGTTTCAAGTAATATTTCATATCCACTGTTTTAATAATCCTCATACATAATTTTTTTTAAATCTTATATATTGCTAATAATAACCACAGTAATAATAATAAATATTAAATTTTATTTTCTCTCTATTTTTTTTAAACTTCCCATATCCTAATACATATCCGATGATGATACAGGGTCTCGTGTATACCCATCCAGTTTTTTTGTAAAGTATATTTTTTTGACGGTAATGCTGTAAACTCTGTTCTAGTCGCCGCGTTACTTTCCTATCTCCCTTCCCCTCCCCCTTCCTTTCCCTTTCTCTCCTGACAATAATATTTTTTTTCATCTTCATAATATTAGGGTAATTTCTAGTAACCAATGATTTTTTTTCAATATTTTACCTCATTTATTATCCTTCTTCTTTTTCCTTTTCATTGTGGTGTATAGTAGTAATAATAATAACATTAATTACAAAGAAAAAGTATATGCAATTATATTATTATTTTCCTCTATCTATAAATATAAATTCCCATACTAAATACCAAAACGCACTTTTTTCTTAAAAATTCACACATTTTTTTTACCCACACGTCATCATCATCTTCCTCCTTGAAAAATCTTTGTAGCATGTGTATATATGTATATATGTAAGTATGTATATGTTAGTGTTATATTTCCAGTTGAATTGGTTTTTTTCTGTTTATTATTTCCACCAAATTCCAAGTTTTATAACATTATAATTTCCCTCACGTAACAATAATAATAATAATAATTGTAGTATAGTAACAATATAGTAATTATTAGGCAATGATCATGTTGTCAATAATCGTTAATATTGAAAACAAAGTTTTATTGAGATTAATACATCGTAATTTCGAAACCATGACCCACTCATCGTTTTCCCCCCGTTATACACAAATGCATATACAGAAATTTGGCTCAAACTCTGAGTTTTTCCAACTTACTATTATTATTACTTTTAATTTTTTTTAAAAACGTGTACCATTTATTATGCATTTCACTGTTTTTTTGTATAATGAGCTCATCTTAAAATATATAGACTAAGGGCTTTTTCTACATACACATTCTTTTTTTTGGATACATACGAATAATAATAGCGTCTTTGAATAAATAATAAACCAACATACTATTATATTATATAGTTTACTTTGTTCCGAACCTGACAACAAAATATTTTGCACGAGCAGTAGCAGTATGTAATAATAATAATAATTAATTATTATTATTAATATTTTATTTTTGTGAATAATTAAACTAAACTTCATTCTTCTGCATATACACACTCAAAAAAACAATAATTAATATTATTATAATAATTAAGGAATTCAGCCTACAGATATTTTGGTATTTCTTTGCTCAATATTTCTACATATATAGGTATGTATGTACTTAATATATAGTTAACAACTCAGTTTTTTTTATTACAAGCCATGTACATAAAATCCTGGATAAACACTGTCGTATATGTGTGTACTGTGTGTAATATAACGTGAGCAGTGTGAGTGTGATCATGTTCTAATACATTTTTCCCCTTAAAAATTTCTCATCTTATGTTCCATATCCATTGAATTATTATACTGTTCCAGCAGTCCAGCTAAAAATTACGTAATGTTTTCCCCCCAATATTCGATTCATTTCATTTTTTTACACCACGCTACATACTGATTTTTCTTCTTTTTACCTACAATATTTTTTTATATATCATTCATTCTATTATTTTATTTGCTTTAAATATATTTTGTGTGTGAATTCATATGATTTTATACTTTTTTTAACCATCTTTTTTTTTCAAGTCTAATCCCATCATCGTAGTAATTGTAATAGTTTCACTCCATTGGTTTTTTTCATGCGTACGATTATTTTAATACATTTATAATAATTAAATATATAGTAAATCACTAAAAATTAGGCATTTCATGTAAAACCTGCTCCATTGATCAAATCAACCACAACATAAAGTTCATATACACACAGTACTTCCTCCTGTACATCGGCAATCACGGGCGTAATCCAAAATTACAAGTGGTTCCATTATTTCCTTCTGAACCTACACATCCGAATGAAAGTTGATGGTACTTTACCCTCCTCAATATTGACAGTATCATAATACATAGTCAAAGGTTAGTATCGTATTGAATATTTTACTAACATAGTTAACACATATGGTACTATCATAGCCCAAGTCACCAAAGTGACTATCATATATAGTCAACGACTTACTATCATAGCCCCATAGATATATAGCCTCATACAGATAATGATACCCCCACGTACAGCATTTACATGATACTATCATATATACAAGGAAAATGGTAAATCCATAGGCAATAGGTTATTTACTATACACGTTTTGTGTATGTAGTCAAAGTTAATAACTTGTGGCAAAGGATACTAACATAATAGCCGTCGATAGTATCGTACAGAGAAGGCTACTACTACCATGTACACATGATGATGCTAACGAAATTGCTGCTCCTATCATATCCCATGGTAAAAAGACCGTATATAGTAATTTACAGCCAATGAAGATTTTTTCAAATATTTGGATATAGTTTTAGCAGCAAAAGATACATTTCCTATAATGATGTTTTTATCATAGACAATTAAAAATAGACGACTCATGCATATAGTAACAAGGATACTATATAAAATAATATTCACCTGCGTACCGACGTTCAATGGAACACTTGATAAAAGTTTTACATATGTTATTGTAGTTTCCCTCCCTGGTAATAAATGTTATATTATATATATACAAGACTTGTTCAACGACTCGTTTAAGAGTAAACTGTAATGTAAGTAAATAATAATATAGAGGAAATATGACAATGATAATCTTAACTCAAGTAAGAATGTGATTCATCTAAAACTTTTTTCATCCACATGTTATATCATCATCAACAACACTGAAGTTCAGTACAAATTTAAGATATTTATATACCTTTCATTCAAAAGTTTTTTTTATATCAGTCGTCAAGAGAAGTGAGAAGACAACTTGGTGTCCGATCAAACCATCAAAGAACAAACTTAGACTTAAAATTCATTAATAATTACCGTATAAGTATCATAAATTGTAGCAGTATTAATAATAACTCATGTAATTAGGAGTCTATTTTTGTCGCTGCATAGTTATTAGTATTAATATTATTTATCTTTTATACAGATATATATATATATATATATATATGTATATATCTATACTACCAACACTAAAACATTGCGCTTATTTTTGCAGCCCAACAAATAATCTTTTTTTTCGTCCCTACTATACATAACATTTACCCTAATACAAGTTCTTGTGATATTTTTTTTCTTACACATAATTTATATAATATAGTGTATACTTAATATATAATTACCTATGCATTACTCATTTCATCCTATGTAATACCTATAAAGTCAGAGCCATGCATAGGTCCAGCAAAAATTCATTCAACTGGAGTGGGAGGGGGTAATAATAGTAGTTTTATAGCCTTATCTAAATTCATTCCGTCACGGCAAACTATGTACATATGTCTTGAAACTTGTTGATCGGCAATAATTATTATTTACAATATATTCCTTTAACCTAAATATATATATAGCCTGTACTACAGCGGTAGCACATAATATTAAAGACCCATTTTGTAAGTAAAAACTTACTTACATTTTTCTGTGAACATTTTCTGATGCGCGTATGGCAATAATAATAACAAAAGCCCGTTTTCTTTTGGTTTGGTAACATCCTCAACCGCCTTGAGTCTTCACTATTTTCTTTACTATACAGGGGCAATGTATGCATATAAATAGAGAAACGCAGTTATAGAGTGCAGAACAATATATACTCAAGCATTAATTATTATTATTGTTTTCGTCGATGTGATCCTGAGGCTATTATGCACAAAATGATTAAATATTTCTCAACGTTCCTACATTGTACATACATTTCCCTGTGATTAGTAAAATCCAGCTATAATTGCTAAATTTAAATAACATAACTTTTCCCGACGTCAAGGAAGATACAGATCCGAGAACAATCTAATCCTTTAGCAAGATTCAATAACTCATTGATATAAACAAATGCGGTTGAACAAAACTCGTTTCCATTTAGCAAATCTTACAACGGGGAAGATTTTTCAAAACAGTAACTGCACTTTAACAAATACTCGCAAAAACATGGTTGTGGCGCCAGAGGAATACTATCACCAACAACAATAACATTTACGTTCACTAATTAGGTTGTTCTTCACCAAAAACCATGTCCACGGATTTCATAATTTTGGACATTAATTAATTATGTTTCCATGTATTCCCTTTCTACCATCTGTTGGCGCATAAGTTCTACCATTTATTATTATGCTGAAATGACATCGTGCCTATGGCGATTAAGTTGCCACTTTAAAAAGGAACCGCACTGGATCTGCTAAATTGTCCTATGAATTTAATTAACTAACTATAGCGTCACAAAGATGATGTACATTTTTATCATCGATTTCTTCCCTTCCATTTAATCACCTGTTCAACTTACTCTTTAAGCACTCACACCGTTAATATACGAAATGATTACCTTGCTAACTGTACCTCGTCACCTGTGATAACAATAATAGTAATAATAATTGTCATTGTTAAAAATAATATTCATAATTGCAAAACTTGCACTGCAATTATTTTGGGTTCATCATATAATTTTAGGTCGGAAAATACAAAAGCTGCAGGCATACAAATGTATTTATGTATGTTCGCTGCGAACTCAAGTTCAATACAACGATTCAGTACAATAGTTAGCTAACTACAACGACCGAGGATGGTGCATGAACAAAAAAATCAAGGCCTGGTGGATATTACAAACGTGGACAGATATTATTAATATACCATTTAACTACTCATTTCCATGTATCTTGATAGCAGTACTTCTACTATGTAGGCTTAAATAATTATTCCCGTTTACTTCTTTGTTGCACTAAATAATTCATGGTATCAGAGCAAATATTATTACTTAGTAGTAGTAATAATAATAATAACTACTTAAAATTGTTGTACCTTTAACCTATCCTGATTAGTTATTACATATTTAATAGCAATCATTATTTACAATAATGTAAATGTAATGCATTTTGGTATTTTTAAATATAATAATATATATTTCATATATGTATATATATATATATATGTATATCGCAGTAGTAAAAAGGT
Source organism: Spatulosminthurus flaviceps (assembly GCA_034693705.1). NCBI lineage: Eukaryota > Metazoa > Arthropoda > Collembola > Symphypleona > Sminthuridae > Spatulosminthurus > Spatulosminthurus flaviceps. Next base: position 35,015 of record JAQFXU010000299.1, on the reverse strand, counting down.
TCTTGTCGCCTTACAAACAGTAGGTTTTTGATAGCTTTAAATTCACCTCTCCTTACATTAGTAATAACTTGAAGGTAGTTTTTCTTCCATTAAAGTTGATAGGTATACATACATACGTGTTTCCACTAGTTAGTAATGCTAAATATATGTATTACATAGCATAGTAAGTGGTAGTATTAGTAATAATGCAAATGTCAGAATCATAACTTTTCATAATTGTCATTGAGTTTCTATTGGACAGGGCCAATTTTCTACTACAGTTCATTTTCTAATCAAGATATATAGGTTATTATATCGTGGACAGATTATTTATCTCATAGTTACTCCACATACCTAAAAACGTTTCCGTGGGAGTAAATTATATAGGATACACTCTATGCACACACAACTTCGCTTTTTTCGTTATAATAGAATTCATATGAATGGGGACTTGCCCGGAAAACATCGTGCTTGGGAATGTGGGATTGACACATAAGTAGTAAATTCTGTTAACGTACAAGTTTTAAGAATCCCACGGAGGTTTTTCCTCTTCTTCATTAGGGTCACTGAAGAAAGCTCATACTGAGTGTATACATACTACATTAAGTTGGATGTGTATAGGTAGTGATTGTGCTTCAAAAATTTATATTCACATGTGAAAACGGATACCACTGCTTTACACAGATACTTGTTGGTTTTTCCTCCATGTAGTTATTACCTATTCCTACGAATGAATGTGCCAATGCTTTGACAAATCAATTATTACAGACTAGTAGAGAAGCAAAAAATGAAACCTGCCACGTTATAAGAATTTGAATTTTTACAATCGCCTGTAACAACAATAACAATTTCAATACAAATAATTAACTGACTCCGCACTTTCACACTCAATAACTAGTAAAACCAAACATGCACACGTAAAATTTTGTATGATTAAATATTGTTACAAGTAATCTTGGCAACACATCTACTAGTCAACATAACTACAAAAAAAGTCAAAACTATGTACAAGGCTATGACCACTGCATGTGAACGACGGAGAAATATAGAATTTAGGTGTAGTTGCGATATTATCTGAAAATCCTTTTGGTTTTAGTAAAGGATAGCAAAACCTTGTTTGGCTCATAATTTTGCTTTGGACATTAATTGCATAACCATCATTACGGATTACAGACAACGGTAATTCATATTTAAAGCTTTTAAACTTCGTGACACAACTTGAATGTACAACCAAATCAGCGTGAATTGTACTGATTAGGTTATATTATATACTCGACGCAAAATGTTTTAAAAAATTAATAAACAAATTAAGCATTATTTAATCTTCGAGAAAACAAACTGAGAAGAATGGTTACAAATCAGATTTAGGTAAATGGAAGGCAGTGAACCCAACAGGAAGTTCTAGAAACCTCAATAATAATACAATAATACAGCACAATATTAGTAACCAACAAGAATTCACGTGAAGTGCAGATTCAGGCCAATAATGCTGAGTATTGTAATAAACGGTCGATACACTACATTCTGACCGTGTGTAACTCAATGGCTCGAAACAGGTGGTACAAAGCGCTAACTAAATAACTATGTTACAATAACAACGGGTGGTTTAGAAATAAAGCAAGGAAGTTAAGCAGCAAATCATGTTTAGCAGTTTTACACAGAATAATTAATTATGTGAACTTATTTTTGGACTTCATCAAAAAACTGTCAAGATAATACTTCGTGAGTAGTTAGCTATTACACGCTTCACAGCTAGTAAAACACGTATAGTAACTTTCTTTAAAACCACAAAAGACTCGAATTAATACAGCATTCACAAAGAAGCTCAAGCAAAATTCAAAACGGATATCCCTACATCCAAAAAATAAATTCATCAAGATAATTTGGTACAGCGTACACCCGTAGTGAAGGCTGGACAACTGCTGATCTACAAGTAAAAAAGGAACTTAAAACTAATAACAAATTAAGTGGTTGCATCCAGTGAATTATTATTAGATTTTGCATACATGTTAAAAGCTTGTTTCACATCATCTTCCCTTTCACTCTAATGTGTGAAACAATCAACAAAAAATCCTACATCACTAATTACTCAAAACAACAACCTTGATAACTATTGATAATTAATAGTTAATGTAGCTGGAAAAGCGTTCTTCTAAAGCTGAATCTTCTCTCTACATCTACTCCATGAAGAAATTTAGTAATTGTAATAATAGTAATAATAATAATTGAAGACTATTGTAAGTATAATAATGATACAGAGTAAAAGTTCGTGCAGCAGGTTCATTAATAATTTCCGTCTTCTTTTTATAACACTGATATTTCATCGGCAAATGGTCTTAATAAAACACTATCGCTTCATGCCAAATCGCTGACGATCACGCCGGAAATTTCGGTCACGATCACGTTCCCGATCTTGGTCTCCCCTTCCTCCTCCGGCCCCTTGATTACTGTTCCCACGTTGGACTTCTAATTATGTAACGAACAAAATATTTTAACAGAACTATTTTCATGCTAACAGTATTTAAGAAGTTCATAATTACGAGGCTAAGTAAACAAAAACACTTACTCGATGCCGATGTGCGTATTTCTTTGGCGTCTTTAAATATTTTTTTCTTATCTTCAGTTACAGCTTGGACTGGTGGAGCTCCTCCTCCTGCCGCTGATGCTGCTGTAGAATTTCCACTCGCCTGACCAATGGGTGCAACTGCTGGTGCTGGCTGCACAGATGCTTGAGCCGGAGTTGCAGGAAGTTTTTCCTTCCCACTTTGTGCTACCTGAGCGTAGCTTAGCCTCACAGGTCCATCTCTGTCATCACTTGAGCAATGATTTTCTTCGATTTTCTTTCCCTCGACAACATCCTTTTTATCTCTGTCAGCGTCATCAGTCCTGCTTCCCTTCCGGTGATTATTCTAATTCATCCAAATAATATTAGAATTATCATCTACGGTCCAACGAGTTCAAAATTCATGAGCTTCAAATCACTAATAGCCACCGTATTAACTCATTAATATTTACTGGCAAGAGCTTTGCACAGATAACGAATTTCATCATAATAACATAATAATTCACGAAAGGTTTGTGTCAAACGTTCTTGGTACTTCCTATTCCAATTGCAATACAACATACCTCCTTAGTTGAATGATCAGTCAACCCAGAAAAGGGCTTAGATGTTATTGGCACATTTTTTACAAATCCGGGCGTAGGGAACGCATCCTTGTCACTAGTATTTAAATTACTTCCGGCAGCTGGTACCGGACCAGCAGGAGAACCACTAGCGCGGTTTTGATTATTGTCCACATTTTGTGTTTTGGCCATATACGTGTTAGTAGCACCAGCAGCTCCGCGACCCCCAACACCAACATTTCCTGCATTTGCGTTTCTATTCACCATGCCGGGTTGGTTACTACTGAAAGTGGATTTGGCTGGGGAAGACGAGGGGGAGGATACAGTTTTTGTAGAGTAAGGCACCTCAGGTCCCACTGCCGGAGAAGACGACGACGAGACCGCATTCGGAAATGCAGGCACTGCCCGTTTTGCCACCGTTGGTGACTTGGTTCCACTTGTTTGGGGAACTGACTTCCTATGTCCTACGCCGGACACCTGACTGGACGCTTGAATGGGACCACCAGTACTACTTGCTTTGCTAGTTCCGCTAATTTGAGGCTGCGGGTGTAGCTGTTGCTGGTCCCCATTCAGAAAAGTAGTTTCAATAAGCGTTGACTTGTCAGCTGTTTCCTTTCCTTTCACCACCGCTACAGGACTGAAAAATTCAACAAATTTTATTCCCTTCAAAACGAAATTCACAAATGATAGCGAACTTGAAAGAATCTGAACTTATTTAGGGGCCGTAGTACACCATCAAAATTCCGAACAAATTTAAATATTTAATAATCATATCATACGACTGCCCAGAAATACTCACTTGCACTGAGACGAACGAATTTCGTGGCTATCATCGGCACTGCCGACACCAATATCGCGGAAATTCTTTTGGCTTTCGAAATTACAACTGTGACTAGAAAGCGGCTCTAAGACTACGTCTTTCTTCCCCACATCAACCTCTCTGGTGGGAGAAATATCAGAGACAACTTGTGTGGGACTGCCGGCACTCACTACAATCTCGCCTGTCGGGGCAGCGCTAGGCCCAGCAGTATCCTCTTTCTCCACAACAACGGCTCCGCCTGGAGACAACTTCATATTCTTCACTCCTTTAACTACATCTGACAGTCTAGAAACACAGAATTAAACGCTTGCTCATTTCATACACAGCAATGCATATACTAAATAACAAAGTCAGTCAAAATATCTTGTGAGGAACACTTGACTGAATATTTTACTTTAAATGCAAAATATATATTCCAAGTAACTTCCTGTTTGTATAAGTCTCATTAGATTCTTTACATCATACAATGACGATGAAAAGCAGTACTGAGACTATTGGGGATACCTTTCTGCTTGAAGTAGTATTTTGAACTTCTTACTGTACAGCTAATAAACTTTAAAAGCGGCTTACCTTCCTTCATACGGCGAATCTCCATTTTTCTGGGAGGAATTTGTCACACCCGGTAACGGTGGAAAAGCTGATCCACCAAGGTCAAGGTTTATTCTTCCAAGGTGCTGAGAGTTATCAATGACTTGTTGAACTATTTGAGGTGACATAGGCGGAGCAACGACGAGTGGTCGCGTGGACGGAATCCCTCTGTTCGCGGGAGCAGGCTGTGCAGAATTATTTTCATAATTTGCTTCCTCATCTCGCCGAGGCCCTTTACGATTTCCTAAACTACTTCTTGGCCTGAAATGGAATATTTTGTTACCAAACTGTTTATTTACTACTAAATTAAAAATGTTGATCTTATACATAGATATTTCAGGGTGTGGCACTGGTGCTGATAGTTGCTTGCCCTAATAAGAAATAAAAGTATGAAATACCGCGTATCCACTCTGTAACGAGATGAATTTGGATGATGAAAAGTTTCATGAGGTACAGATTGCTGCGGAAGTGTATTCATATAATGCTGACGTCCATTCTGGTTAATGGAAACGGCTGCGGTAGTTGGATTCACCTGGATTGACGATGAGTGAGCATGATTATGATTATGCGAATTCGCATGAGGTGAGACCAAAGGCAATGGAGTTGGGGCCATGCCCAACAGTGGAGTAGGAGCACCGTTATTATTTTTCCTTTGATTGTTATATTGATGATGAGGAGCAGATGAGCTCCCTACTCCAAGAGCACCACTCCCGTTGTTTCCATTGTTACTCGATGTGGTCTCACTCGAAGAATTCGGCGTTCTCCTGGGTCCTATCACTCCCCCGCTCATTCGGCTATAATATGGTAATAAATTTACTAATTAACAAATTTAAATGAACATGGAAAATAAAAATGCATAAACCGGCATTATCATTCAACCATTACATTACAACTCCGATACTTACTTTGAATTCCGAGGCCTAGGGGGTGCTATCTGCGCACTTTTGGGGTAGTTAGGACTTGGTTGTGTTTGAGGGGCGATTCCATTAATAGAATACATCTGAGGACTCTGAACTTCGTAGTAACCAGCCCAAGGTATCTGAGCTCCAAAACTTGCAGCAAAACCTTGCGGGAGCGTGAACACGGGTGGTACCTAAAAAACCGCAAACGTACTCTAATTCTAATACTTATTTACAACTGAAGTCTTTAAATTCGCTTCACCTAGGAATATGACGGCAATTATATTTATAATGTTATCGTAAACAATGAAATAAAGTGATCGTTAATGAAATAAAGACATCAGCCAGCCTGGATAGCATCCCACCAACTTACGCTGACTTGTTGGCCAGTAGGGTACATTGGACTTGCAGCAACAGTACCAGTGGGGCCAGCACCTTGACTCACGGGTACAAAGGGAGAGACGAATGGAGACATTACTGCAGGAGTTGGATGATATCCGTTCTTTAGAGAATGAACGTTGACTCCTTGTGAAAGGAGTGTGGTGGGTCTTGATTTGATCCGAGCCATGATTGGTGATCCCTAAAATAATGAAAAGTTTGAGAAAGTTATAAACGCAACTGCCAATGGATTTCTTTAAAACAGTATGATAGAAACTGTAAGAGAAACCCAACCTGGGAAGTAGGAAGTGCACTTACTTTGAATTCTCGAACATCTTCCCTGAGATAACGATGTGCTCGTTGGGCGTCTTCATCAGACTCGAAACTTATATACCATGAATCATTGAATGCAAATTCGCAGCTATTACATTTTGGACAGTTTTCATTCTCAAATAAAGCCTATGGAATCAAAAGACACAATTGTTGATTTCAACTTCACAACTTTGCCTACATCAATAGCCCTCAACAACATGCAATTTAATTTCAAGGTATTATTTACTTTGATCTCGTCTACTGGCGTTTTTTCCGGTATTCCTCTTAAAATAACTACCGTTCTCTGCGAAATTGGTCGTACCCTTTTACCATCTGCATGTACTTGAACATTCTTTGATTCTGTAATAAATAACAAGTATTGCTATAGAGTTAGCACCTTGGCGTGTTTCGATGATTCCCACTGGAAACTAAAGGTGTGCTACCACCAGAGAACACAAATCTAATTTTCATAGTTAGTACCTTTTAAAACGGTGGTAATGAGATCCAGGTCGCTCGTCAACTTCTTGACCATGTTGAAATTTGCCAACGTCGATATATAAACGTAGTGGTCACTATCCATCTGAGAGACTAGGAACTTGTCATTAGCCAAATTCTCCCTAGATAATCAAATGTAAAACGTATTAGATCGAAAGATTTACCTCTCCAATATTTCAAACAAAACTATAAATCTCACTGCTTAAATATTTCATCATCATTTCGTGGTACAGCAATTAGTGTATCGAACTGCTTACAACGATCAACCAAAACAAAACCAACTTACGGAGAAAAGTAGTATTCCAACTGTGTTTGAAGTGCCCGTTTCAACTGGTCCAGAGGTAATGGTTCATTTGAATTGGGTCCATTGGACGGCGATAATGCCATAGCATTTACGTTGTGCCCTTGCCCTTGATCGTTGTATATCGACCGGGGTGAAGGTTCCGTGTGTTCTAATTCAGTCATTTCGTTATTCAACGTTAACTGCTCGCGTTGCATGATTCCGCCATCTCTCAATCCATTCAAAGATCTAAACAGTATATGCAAGACAGAATTAATAATTTGACTGTTAATTTCTTCACTATCATTAGAACTATTCTTTTTATTGCAGTTCCCACCACCTCCGCAATTTCTTTAAAGACAATGTTCGTTGACATATATATCAACATCGTAATTTGGTGAGTACTATGTCTGTAGGGTAATACCACATCGGTGCAAGTGAAATAAAGTTTCGTCCTCTCTACTAATATAAGATTTGTCTACGTCACACCGATTCGAAGATGTGGAAACTTTAATACTGATAAAGCATACGCATCAATACTAAACCGAAAACAAACGCAAAAACAATGCTTTTGTTTCAATATTCGTTCAATACCATCTAAGTTCAAAAGGACATTCTCTCCATAAATCCAGCATGTAGTACATGGAGTACGCTTCAAAGATACTTCCAGATAGTTCTGTTATTTTACTCGGATCTACAAGCGCAACAATCCCTTAAATTCTTTTGAACTAACACTGGGCCCTTAACTGTTCGCAATCGGGATAAGGAGATAGTCCCCCGAACTCATGTACCTTTAAAAATTTACAGCTGTGATAGATGAAATAGTAATCTCAATATTATTTTGAAAATCGATACGATACCTGCAACAAGCAAATAACCAACCCCTTTTTAATTATTATTATCTAAACTGAAATATAACTAAGCATAGTATGCTTTCTTTGCTGCTGTCAAGATGTAGAAAGTACATGAGCTACATCAAAACCTAAGTAATGACTATAACCAGTAAATTTTTTAATGAAGCTATAGTAAATTACAATATTTCATACTCCAGCGACTCGTATACAACTCATACCACTAAATCAGTTTTAAACACTGGCGATTTTCAACGAATGGTTCGAAATTCTGATTCTGAGGCTTTCACCGAATGCAAATGCTTGTTGCTTTCATTACAGCAAGTCGAAATCACATGACTATCCAAGAATTATTCAAGCATACTGCTACATATCTGCATTCGCAGAAACTGCATTAAATTATTCCATAAAATTCACTATCATTATATAGACAAGGGCGTATAACTGAAGAAATATTCTAGTTTGATCGTGGGTACTAAAACTCAAAGGACAATTCGTTATTACGATGACATTGCCAAAGATGACGAATGCCATTACCAAGAACAAGCAAATCAAACTGAACATGACACAAGTACAGTACTAAAGGACGAGTAAATACAATCAAAATAGCTTAGTGCGGCTCAAGATAAAAGCCTACTGACGCTTGTTCGCTATGCATGCTATTCACTATCAACAAATACTTCAAACTATCAACCTCGTGTCGTTTAGGTGGGTCCCGGAGCTGACATTGCATGGTGGGGCAAGGCCCACTGCGGGCATCGTGACCTCCCCTGTAGGTCCAAGCGAAGAGCCGACTTCCCCATTCATCAACACGCGCCCGCCTGAAATCATTAAAAGTCATAACCATTATCTTCAAAAAACTCGGAATCGCTCATCCTTACGTCAGCATTAAAAAATTCCGTTCAATCGACATTATTATAAACTCAATAAATACTAAATCACTTCCGAATTAGAAATAATACACGGTTATTATAACACTGCAACTAATTTCCACCAACATACATGAAAACGACTTTCCGCACAATTAAACTGTGACTTAAACACACTGCATCCAGTTGTACCATTCAGGCTGCATCTTTGGGGATGACTATAGGTTTCTCGATTCGGGATTAGTCAAAAGCAACCGAGTAATTATCGAGGGAACCAAGCGTAAATCGAAAAAATGAAAACATATTTTTGCGAGTGAATCACAATTCACAATGAGCCTATTAGTAAACAATTAGTAAACAATTTTACTTTATATCGTTTAAAAAAATATGGAAAGGCAAATTAGAACTAATAAAAGACAGCTCACTCCAACACCTGACCTGCAACCTTTACCATGATTTGTTCTTGACTTCTTCAGCATTTACGCATAAATAAATTGTACGAGAAATCAGAACTAAACGTTTTTCTATCTGTTGTCTACAAAATAATCGCTACAAAATGCCTGCAATTTGTGCTAACACAGTGTGACACAGACCTACACTCAGATAATTAATCCACCCTACGTTTAAAAAACACCTAGCATCCAAGCTTGGATGCTAGGTGTTTTTGAATTGCTAGGTGTTCAGGAATTTGATATAACTACACCATGACCAAAACATTAAATTCTTGCAAACTACACAGTTGGAAAAGAACATCTACGAAGTACCAATAATAATCACAAGGATGGGTACTGGTACCAACAACACCGGGGTATCGATAATGGCTAAAATTCCTGGAAACTCAACGCCATTATATCAAACTTACAATAAGATCTTGCGAACTCAAGTAATAATGAACAGCACCGAGGCTACCAGGACAATCACAATAGGATAATAATTCCGGTTAAATAAGAATCAACAGTGGCAAAGAAGGAGGGGTCAAGGTCTACAATTTTCGAAAGTTCATATCCTCCAATGAAGTTAATTCATTACCATCAATCGAGTTATCAAATTCAATTCTACAAAATCAAATTAAAAGTTTGCGTTTAAATTACACCGCATAAATTTTCTTCTACAAAATTAATTCAAACAAAGATTTCCTCGGAAGGCATTAAAAGTTGGAGTAAAAATCAAATGCAAATGAACAAATTACTAATTACTCATTCATACTGTAACAAAAAGTCCGCGAGGAAACTGTTTTACTTGACAAGAAAATGTTGATTGAGATGAAAAATTTACCAGGAGTAAGGAAGTTCACGACAGTAGTTGATCCAGGGTATCCGAAATTCATGGTTGAAACCTGACGACAATTATTTGGGGGGCAGACGAGGAAAGAGCACGAAGACTCATTCACACAGTCATTTTTCAAGAGTCAAATATTTCTATTTACGATTAGTAAAAATCAACTCTATCATTTCCGGATTTTATCCTCAACTATTCCTTGTGAACTGAGCCCTGCAACTTTTTTAAGCGTTGTGCTTGAACCATATGTACATTGTGCCTTGCCTCCTACAAGATTTTTGTGACGAACAGTTGTACCTATTTCGTCAGTCAATGATTCTCTTTTGCCGTCCGAGAATTTCGGTTCAACTCAATCTGTTTCACTTTTTCAACTGCATGTTTAGATATTCTCCAAGATTCATTTCTGATGAGAAATTAATTCCAATCAATGTAAAAATCCCGTCCTTTTCAACATCGAAAAACGCAGCCTACATAGAAGTAAAACAAGAACTGTATGTTACGATGTTATGTACGAACTACAGACTCACGTTGCAACGTTGGGCCTGTTCTTCCACAATGATTTAACGTGTAGCTATACAAAATATTTCCAAATATGATGAATTGAAGTTTCCGAGAGCGGATGTTCGAAATGATTTACGGAATTTATCATAAAATGAGTGGAACAACCACATGAAGAGTTCTCCATACAAGAGCCTCCTCACAACAATTACTTCCCGACATTATTCAAATTACATCAGGTTAAGAATAACTATACAATAACTCGTTTAGAATCAAGAGTTTCCAGTCTCTTTCCCCAGAGTTATATTTACAAGAAGAACAAGAGGTGACAGGTATTGTGGAAATATTCTCAACGCAAAAATCCTTCGAAAAATAATCCAACTGAAATGTTAACTAAACTCACCAGTGATTGAAAATTCAAGCTGAAAAGTCGGTGAAAGAAATACGCTGCGAATGTTGATGACGACGTCGTTAAAACACACACACACTCACGAAGGTTCCACTTCCACTTGCACTCAGATGCTGAATGCAAAATGGCAGGCAGACACCTTTCCTCAGTCACACAACTAGGAAAGGCACATGCACATGCCAGAGAGCAACGCTGCCAACTCTGAGAATTTCAGTTGATAACCAAGAAAAATTATTCTTGTTGGCCTCTTCACTCCTTCCTACTTCATACGACCGCCACCACATGCATTCTTCAGACTTCTCAGAGAGAGAGAGAGACTATAGAGCAGCACAAACTATGTGTAAAAGTGTGTACACAATGTGTATAGTCCCATCCGACTATATCACACACTTGCATACACACATGTTTATGTATACAATACTACGCATACATATATACACACACGCTGCTTTTATATTTTAAAGCCCTAAAAGAGTAATAATGTATACGACTCTCAATCATCAGCTTCAAGTATATATGACTCTCAAAATCTTTAAAATCTATTCAAACAATTCCCGAAAAAAAACAATATGCATTTAACTTCTTCCTAAATATTCCCATTATTCTTCCTCTATTTAAAACATCACAAACACAAACCCACCCGAATCCAACATCCTAGTTCCTCCCCACACCGTAAACTAAAAACCCCCAATGCAAATCCTAATACCCCACAAAATCACAACAAACTTCCGAAATAATTGCAACCGTTCAAATTTTTTTACAATTAAATTTCCACCAATTAGACCTTCACAAAAATGCCCTTCAAAACCAGTACCATCAAAATAAACAATTGCCAACACACTCCTTGGCAAACAATTCAAATTACATTAGTACTAAACATAAATTCAAATTAGCCGGAAAAATTCCATACCCACAGTTAAAATTCAATCCAGAGGCAAACAATATTGAGGAAAAAACTTCACTCGTAAATTATATTTTATCACTTGGAAAACAACAAAATGAACACAATGTTAAATAAACTGCTTTTAAAAATCCAAACACTTGTATATAGATACAGGAGGGAACGATTCTGTTTGATCAACGTTTTCAAACTTATTTTTCTTCTCTCTAGTTTTATCTTCTCAATTCCAATTTTTGTTCTTCCTCCGTATTTTGTATATTTACATAACTATATAAATGAATATAGTTTGAATAATCTGCAAAAACTAAAATATACAAATTAAGTGTGTGTGTGAGAGAGAGAGAGAGACGATAGAGAATGAGAATCGAACATTCAACAAGCCAGAACCTTATGTATACAATATTTTAGTTGCAAAAGAAAACACTATATTTTATCAAAGTATACTCACTTGACAAAAAAAATTCAAGACTATATATAAGCCAACAATATTCCACTCCACCACACACACACACACACCGCCAATGTTTTACTAATAGTACTCTTCTTTCAAGATTATATATATATGGTCCTCTCTTTTTAATGCCACACTAAAAAAAACTCACACTCATACATACACTTATATACACTGAACTATACTCTCGGGCTCTCTCTCTCGTCCAATCGATCTACTTTTTCCAACTCGGCGTATTTTTTTCACACAACTTCACCCAATTTTGTTTCCAAAATTCCTATAAGGATGTAATAACTATTATTGTTTTCGAGAATATTAAAGGTATTTTAGATATCTGAGAATTTTAGTCAAAGAGGCTAAACGTTTTTTCGTCTAAACACACAGTTTATAATATTATTTATAGAGAGAGAAATGTCTATATAGGTATTGCGGAGAACTTTTGACAAAAAAAAAGGATGGAAGATGCTCCTTCTCACACACAGTGTATAATAGAGTGTATACAGTAGAATGACAGAAATTAGTCTATATATGAAAAATGCGTAGCGATAAACTCTCGCCAGGCTTTGTCTGAGTGAGGAAAACCGACACTAAAGCAAGGAACAGACGATATAGGGGATATTATATGAACTTGTGTGCTATGTCTTTAAAGGGATCGATGACAACTTGGCATACCTGTTTGGCCAGGGGGTGGCAAACCGCCGTTTTCAAATCTCGAAGCGCATGACTTGCTTGTAGTAGTTGGAGAAGTAGCTGAAGCCAGACTGAGAGTAGTAGTAGTGGAGGTGCAAGAAGAAGGAGAAGTGGAAGTTGAGAGCTGCTGCTGCTCCACAACAACTCCAGCTATCACATCATCAGTTGAACCAGATGAAGGAGAGGTAGTAGTGTTGGTAGTTGGAGTAGTAGCATGATGTTGTTGCTGCTGCTGCTGCTGTTGTTGTTGATGTTGTGGGTGATGGTGATGATGATGATGATGATGATGATGAAGAGGAGGTTGATGATGGTATAGATAGGAAGTTGAAGGGGATGAGGATTGATATTTGGAAGAGCCACGACCACTGCTACTAGAACTCCTACTACTACCCGCTGCCGAAATTGTGAGTCCGGGCACCTGTGGAGGAGCAACGACGCTACTTGAACCACCTGGGATGTGTGGTGTGACGGTGACAGAAGTCGGCGTCACCTGCAACCAAAATCATATTGCATCCGTGTCTTTATTACATTAGATTCGTTCTTTTTTTAAATAGTTTACTTTTCCTCGCTTGTCTCCTGCCACTCTCAATTTGACTTTTGGCTTTATACACTTAGTAAATATATTCTCAGCGTCTCATTTATGTGTACTCATAGGGTATGTAGGGAAACTTTCAAAGGGGATTAATAACACCTGGCAATGTTACTCAATGTATCAGTATACTCATTTATATTTTAACTATTTCAAGTTCATGGCAATGTGTGTAATGGAGGTTGGACTCATAAAGTGTAAGAGCCTGGAGGTGTAAGAGGCAGGATATTGTATTTGGTTAAATTATTACTTAAATACGTGCAATCTACAGTGAGAGGAAGATACCTTGACGGATTTTCTGTGCAGGGTATATAGTTTTAATAAACACTATAGACATGAAATTGTTATCTCGCAAACAAGGCATTGTTGCGAGGTATATTTTGGATGTGTTGGTATATACGTACATTGTGTAATATTCCTATAGGTTTTTTATTTAATTAAAAGCAGTCCAATTTGCTCCTGTAATTTTCTAGCTTTCGTTTAGCTTTTATGTGAACCAGTTTTGAGTAAGTTTTATTTTCAGCTGAGACCGAGTTGAACTTTTGTGAGGCTCAGGGTTTGCTACTGTAGCTTTTACTTATTTTGAAAGTTTTCGTAAGCTTTTGTATGGAAGTTTGTTGAAGCATTAGCCCTTATAAGCTTTTAATGTATAGCTAATTTTATTGATGGGAGAAAGTTCGTTGTGTTGTGTTTACAGAAAATTACAGGGAAAAAAATATTTTTGTTCAATTTTCACAACAACGAAGAGTGAAAGGAGGCTCAGGTTACAGAACCAAAATAAGGAGTATACATTGTCACAACGTTTGGATTTTCACAGCGCAACGTTGAAAGTTTTCACTTACCCCAGTGTCCCTGCTCAACGTGACTGCTTCCGTCGGAAAGGAGCAACTTTTATTATTTCATGGGGCCCTACCATTTTTATATCAGACGTTACTTAACTTGAGCATAAATATTTGCAGTAATTTATGGAACAATTCTATTTGTAGGGGAAAGGTGAATTAATCATTTAAATGTCAATGGCAGTAATAACACTATTATCTCCTCTATCCGAGAGCAAAGAGTTTCTTTTCAACTTTGAATCTTAACAAACACAATGACGTAGCTCAGTCTCCAGCCAGCAATTGTTATGGTCAAATCTGTAATGAAATTATTTATGCAATCAAGACTTTCACAAACTCCTTACATGCTCAAGTTATACGTTAACTTTCACTGTTTTGTAGCAAGTATTGACGAAAAAATAATAATTTAATTTTTAGTAAATTAATTAATCAAAACACTATATAATACAATTTTAGCAATAATAGTAAATATGTTATCTTAGCAATTAAGAGGCCAATGGCCGAAGTCGTTTGTTAACCGACAATTTTCGATAATTTAAAAAAAATATGTAGTTGGTGGTAACTTTCATGGTAAGACATTTTGAACGTATTTACATTTGTATGTATAGATACATGATTTTTTGTCATATTGTTTTTAATTATTGATTGTTTGAACTTACTTTTAGGCATTTTCTATTACTCCCCTTACAATCCCCCTACAATGAAAATTGTAGACGAATTGGTTATTTTAACTGGAGCTATAATTACATTGTTTCTCTTGAATACCACCGCCAGACATTTGATATTGCTCCTTATTTACTTCCACGTGTTCGTTATAAATCAAACTAATTAATTACCTTCTGACTACAGAGGTAAACCCGAATCAGTTAATGGAAATTCCAAAAATTTTAAACCACATAAAATAGAGTTTAATAGAGCCACAAGCAACGAAGGAAATTGATCTCCTCACTTCTAACAGTGCACTCACCTTCGAATTTATTTTAAGCGTCCAATGTATGTATCTTATTTATATCCTCATTTTTCATTCGCCTGAAGACAGATTTAGGGCTGGGTAAATTAAAGAGCTTGATTAATTAAATCGATATTCATGACTTAAAAGCTGGGTCAATTAATTACTTCAAGAATAATTACATTTAATTAATCCCTGTAAATTTTCTTCTCATATTGAGAAGATGAAGACGCATCTATGTTTATTGGGAGGGGCTTATATAACTTGTTGTATAAGGCTTCCACTTACCCCTAACCTTTACTTTTCACAATATAATGCTGTTTAAAAGCACTTCTATTCAAATACCTTTCCAGATGTATTTTTTCAAATACATAGTAGACACGAAGAATATTGTATACAACTTTTAATAACTAGCAATGCAGACTAAAAATTATTGAACATTACCATAATAAAAGCCATTCATGCTTTAAAATACATCGATAGATATTGCATTCCATGTAAGTATTCGCAATGCTTGATCAATTTAACTTCAGTTCCAGAAGAGTAAGTATGTCAAATGGGGGATAAATTGTTAAAAACTCTTTCCACAGGATATACATACAATAGATAGATTTGTACTCAGAAACTCAGAACTATGTACCTGTCACGTCCTTTCCTGAAATTTCAAAAACTTTACTCCTTACAAACTCTATTAGTGTCACTTTTGTTCCTCAGAAGTCTCTCCCCCCTTATGCACGTCGTTCACACTTGTAGTAACAAGTAAAAATAAATGTACAACCCCCTATGTGGAAGTATACCTACACTTGATCCCTTTACTGAACACTCTCTCATCACATGATGGGAAAGTGACACATCATTCAAGTGACACATTTTCCCAACGTTTTCCACAACATTAAATTAGTATTCATTGGAGTCTTAAGTCAAGAACGTTTGGTAATCCTATTTATTTTTAGCAAATAATAATAGTAAAAAGTTTTTTTACAAGTGGTCTTGACCTGTGACCATATTGTTATTGTTAATTTCTTTGCAATGATTGTTACTCTCTTACTGTAAATAAAGAAATAAACAGAAAGTTCTGTCTACAGTTTGTAGAAAATCCCAAATAAAATTGAGCTACTTGTTCTTTTCATCTGTTCTCGTTATAGTAATACTCGGCTTGAAATCCATTATTCATGGGAAGCCAGCTATTATTCTCAATTGGTTCGATCAGGTTTTGTAGTCGGATTGAAATAGACAGCTTAATACAGCGTTCACTTTGAACGGCTCCGAAAACTATTTTAAGTCTGAAAACATTCATTGTGTACATAGGTGGCGAGAAGAGTGGAGGTAGTAACCATATGGATAAGAAATAGAAGCTTTCTCCTCCCTGAAAATTCCCTCTCTGAGGATCCTATGAATTGCAAAAAAGAAACCTTCAACCAGGGCGTCCTTACTACAAAAAATGTATCTATAGAATCAAAGTCTAAAAACAGTAACTGGGCAAGTTTGCTAAATCAGCAGTCAACTTAAATATGTATACATACTCATACACACATGATATCTGCTTATAGCCTGTCATAACCTTTCGGACTATATAGCGTCCAATAGTGCAAGAATCCCCGCACACATTCCCTTTTTTGCACAGACTATTTTTCAAGTTTGGTTCCTCTCTCCTCCCACGCTGTGTGACTGAAGGAAAGCATTACTTTGTATTGAGCGCTTGACGTGTCGTCCTAGAGATTAAAGTACAGACGTCCTCTCATAGAGACCAGACCACATACGTTGAATCAGAAAACCGTCATGGAAGCAGCCTAAAGGATAAAGCTTAACTCCAAATAAAAATATTGGGCCAAAAAGGAGGAAAGAAATCCAAACGAATTTCAAATGTCTGATTTTTTTCTTCTCGAGAGAAAGAATCACCTACAAACCTAAAAGAAATCCTTTTATATTATACAGCCAACAACAGGATCGGAACAAATAAAAAAAACCTATTTACCTTTAGCACCCCCTTTATCCTCCCCTTTATAAACCGTGTATGTACATACATACAATGAGGTCGTACAGAGTCTTCAAACTCCTGACTTCTCCAGTACAAACATAAACAACAATTTCTCTCTCCTATACAAAGTCATGACCATGAGCATGTTTCAATATACGAGAGAGGAATTTCTGATGTAGGTTAAAATACCAGAGACGATTTCTTTCTCTATACATTTCAAAAACCACTAGATACTTTCTCCAACTCAAATACCTGGCGAAAGTGCTCAGAAGAAATAGATACTCATATATGTTTAGCATACATAGTAATATTGTATAAGTTTAGTATAATATACATACATTGTAGAGGAAAATGTATGTTATAAAGCCATGTGAGATCTAGTATAGGTATCTCCACGTACATTTCTATTTAACATGTCAAATAGCCTCCGAAAAAAAATATTTTGCAAAACTTCCCCATATTACGACTCCAACCTTCCAGCAGTACCCGCTCAATAGCCATATACATGGCTCATAATATGCATCTTCTCTGACTACGAAGGTTCCTTGGAGACCCACTATGACCTAGAACTTTTTATTTTCCTAACCTAAAAATAATATGAAAAACTATTTCAATCCAATTGATGACTTCCATTTTATTCCCAACGCTAATGTTTCACCACTTGCTCTCACATTCCCATATATAGACTTTAAATCCTTGTCTGTCTATAGATTCACCTCACTTTTTAATATTTGTTATAAAAGTTGGAGAAATTCTATACGTGTAGGGATACATGTACATCAAAAGCAGAAAAAATTCTGAGATAATTTAAAATAATAGGACAGAGGTTATATTACATGTAACTCTTTGGGCAGTGAACTTCAATAGGTTTTAAATATCTAATAATAAGGAATTCTATAACAAACAAACGAATGACTTGTTCCTTCTCTTTGAAGTTCTAAGAATATCCCTTGAAAGTCATTTTTGTTATCTTTTACTAACTTAGCCTTCTAATGGCTTATAATGATTAGATATAATGAAAGAGAATCCTCGAGCATAGATGTTGTATAGTAAATAAAAATAGATTTTCAAAAGACTTCTCCTCAATTTCTCATTTCACCTTACTATATAGTATTATTATTCAGGCCCTATACATTTGTAAAATATTTTCAATAGATTTGAAATGAGCAACTGAAATCTTTTGAGTGCATGATAAGACTATATATATAAATCCATGCCAGTCATAACTTTTTCTATTCTATGATGTACAAATAAATTGACAAGCCTTTTCAAAAACATTCCCTTTATAGGATTGATATATGTACATATTATGTGTAATGTGTAAGATTGGCCTCTCTCTCTGTGACAAGGGACTTAATACTCCTCTACATAGCTTTTTCATTAAGCAGAATTAGGTCAGTTATTTTAGAATTATTCCCGGACTTCTCATCTGAATAGTTTCAACAAGCTATTTAATGGTGGATTATTCAAAATCTCGTTTTTAGAGTGTAGGCAGTGTAGTGTTACAAATATGTGTGTTGTAAATACACAGCTACATGTGAAATTGTGTATATTTCCAATGCGTGCGTACATTGGTGAATAGAAAACATCTACTCGAGAGGGACTTGTATAAAATGGGCTTAAATTACTGAGTGATTGGATAATAGTTTAAATCAGTCACATCAACTACAACTTCCCCAGTCCTTCTATAGATATCTTGTCGCTATGCTACCACTACCTGAGCATTTATACAGGATCCGTTGACAAAATAAAAAACGAAAGCTTTCAATGTCAAATTCACATTTATTTTCTCCCTTTGGAGTGAAAGTTAGGAAAACGCTGAGATAAGTTTTTTTTAAAATTCTGTTACAGTACAAAACATGTTCTTATTCTCAGGCCTATAGCCAGTTGATTCCTAGGAATTTTCCCATCTTCCATTCTCGTAGGACTTTGATTTGGATCAAGCTCCGTCAACTCCTACGTGAATGGAAGTTTTAGCTCAACATGACTACATGACTTGTATCCAGCTTCCGGTTACACATTACACAACTTTCAAGTAAACCTGAATGTAAAAAGTGTACTAGTCCCCTCCAAAGGTATGGTACTATAGATAAGGAGGAAAATGTTCTCATGGAGTTTTCATTGGGTTAATTTTGAAGAGAAGAGAGCGAGAATCTTGTACCTTGCTCCTTTCACCCGTTACAATTCCTTATCACTCTCTGGCCAAAATAAATGCTGAGTCTAAAACTCGCAATGGTGATTATGAGAAAATAAATGTGAACAATTTTGCTTTTCAATGTCTCGGGATCCCTTGTCCTTGCCTTTTTTTAGATTAGTGCATTGCATGTAGAGCGGAGAAAGTAATTTTGATTTCCAAGGAAATAAAAGTTGAAAAGATGGTGTGAGGATTTTTGGGCTTGAGTAGTTTTATTCATGTCTCATCCTCCTTTTGAAGTAAAGTTGCATTTATGGACACATGGACTTTCTTTGGACTCCTTCCTCAATCGACCAGCATTGCAACACTCTAGCCTTTTTCCCCAGTCCCTACACACTACAAGAGCTTCTCTTTCAGAATATATAATTAAGTAGGGAACAAGATGGAATGACATCAATTGCACAATAATATCTCCCTGACTTTCCCCAAACGCTCGAATTAATTTTTTCTCCCTCTCTCTCTCTCTTGTCAAAAGACTATAATAGTTGTCCAACAGTGTAGTAGTGCCATTGCTTCTGCTAAAGAAATTCATTTATTTTCCTTCAAGAGGGAACACACTCGGGTCGATTCCATTGGGAATATGCAACTACTATAAAGAAAGATCCTCCATGCTAGGTTCGAAGCTCTAGGAAAATATTGCTTTTCGAATATTCCTTCCTCCTCCATCGAAATTGGCTCTTTGAGAGATATAATAAATCAAATTTCCCTCCGACATATTTTACTATTTTATACAATACAATCACAATGAGTTTTTTTTCAGTTCACAGGGCTTCCGGTGTTTTTTTTACCTTTCTCCAGTATACACTCCGGAGTCCACAGTATTTGAATTGGAAAGAAATTTGTTTCTGCTTACTCTATCTTTCCCTCAATAATATCCCCATACTTTCTTTTTTATATAGAGCTCTATCCCTTGGATTACAATATCTTGAAAGGATGCATAATTACGTAAAAGAAGTAATACAAAGACGGGAGGAGTAAACTTGAGTATATAAAAATATGGATTGCGTTTTTATACTAATGTGTTTCCTACATGTAGCTCACGTAATAAGTAATATATAAATGAATGGAATTTGACCTTTAAGTTAGTCAACAATTCAAATAAAAATAAAAATTTGTATTCCATTCTCAATCCCTTAAAAGATTTCCCTCGTGAGAAGCATCAAAAACTAGGAAAATTTCAAGCTAAAATGAAGCTCAGCTCCATAAACGAGCAGTTTAAAGGCGAAAACATTTTTTAAGGGTAAACTTTTATTCGGAATTATTCTAAATTTTACATAAGAAGGTCCCCGCTATCTCTATTTGTCTAGGAGAGGAAGTTTGTATTTTTAACCGACAATCACTCAAGGATATTTGCAAGTAGAAGATTTACCTTTGGTAGAGTAGCTATGTATAGTAAAAGTGAAGTCTGAACAGAATAAGCGAGGACTGACAATGTTTAAACTCTATAAAATGGTTCTACCGATTGTTGGAAGGTTCTTGTGACTTCCATCACATATATATATATTGAGTAGAGGCTGTAAACATATTACAAGGATACATATAGGGAAGAGAGGCCGGAGGACACATATACAAGAGTATCTGCTAAGTGCAGTTTAATATGCGGATCTATGTGACTCGGATCCCATAAAAGTGTGCATAAATCATGGTAAAAGTGTGTATAAGTAGGAGTTGGAGCAATTTAAAACTTTTTGATAAATAGCAGTATACTGCTCGCTTGACAATCCATGTCCAACAAGGTTGAGTGTGAGGGAATGGGACTGGGAGAGAAAGTGTATACAGTACATAGAGAGAAAGGAGGGACGAGAGATGGGGAGGGAAGTGCATGATACCACACTGTAATTTGCTCTAACCTTCCCATGCATAAATTTATTTGAAGAACTCAGTGAGAGGAACTAAAACCCTACAAGTTTTAGTAGTAGTACATTGGGGAACTTACATTAGTATGTTGAGAATTCATGAAGCAGCTGTGGAAGAGCGAGAGAGGGAATTGACAGGGATGTGCGAGTGTAGTGTAGTAGAGACCAAAAATACCTTACTTTTAGTAATCTCATTTCCCACCCACATGAATAATTTTGACTGGTCTTTACTTTATGGAAATATCCTATAGAAGGCTTGTCTTCCCAAATCATCCCCAATGGCTCTTGAGAGAATTTCAAATCCTGTAGTTATTTTTAATGTGAAATTGCTCCGAGGCAAAGCTCTATACAAGAGGATAGAGTAAAGTCTCACCTATGTATAGAGAGTCCCTGCACTCGGTAGTACTTTTAGTAGGCATTACGAATATATTTACATTAAAGATATCATGAAAGTAGTCATTACCATTGGTGGTAGTCATCCCTTTGACTAAATGCCTATTATACTTACCACATGATCATAAGCTAAATAATTCACTACTCCATATTTTACGTATGATTTAATAACAGACAAGCTTTTATACATGTAGAAAGAGGTGACTGGGGTAGGAGAGAAGGATAGAGAGATTGAGAGAGGGGATGGTGATAATAGACGTAATAGAGAGCTTACTTTTTGGATAATATAGCAGCGCGGACTGTACGAAGTGCAAATATAAGTCCCATTGACATCGAGGCAAGCAGTGAGAGTATCCGTAATAAGCGGAGGTTGAGGATTTTGTGCAGGTGGAGGTTGTGCTGAGGTAGCAGCCAGAGTAGCAAGTGCCGTGGTAGCAGTTGTCCCAGTCCCGAAAAACCGTCCATTGTTGCTCAAATTATTGCTCAATAAATGTGTCGGTGGTCGGGGCTTACGCTGGGGCATTGGCATTTGATCGAAAACTTGCTCAATCAATTCTGACTACATACAAGATATACACCCGAAAAAAAACAAGGTTAGAAATATTCATGCAATTTCTATGTGTATATATAGATATATATGTACATGGTTCGTATACTAAACTAAAACTAAAGCTCACTATGACTCACATACCAAAAGGATTTCATCTTCCCCCCAAAGAGCTCTTGAAAATTCCAATGTGAGCGGCTTCACACGGATTTTTATTTTATCACACGCACCAAAATAAAAAAAATACTTACTAAAATTTTCTTTCTCCTCCTCTTCCCTCTTCAAACATAATTTCTATAGGTGGGTAGTAGTAGTAGAGTATTACGTAGATATGTTCATATAGTCCTTTTCAATCCATTCAAATTCCTTTAGTAGTAACTAGGAATGAAATTTATTTTCAAGAATCTTATCATCTTCATGGAAAGGTAGCTTCTTCGAAAGATTGTACCGCGTAGAGGTTGCTTATATATTTTCTAACGTTTATTTTTACACGCACTCTAATTTTCCCATATAAATTTCTATTGTAGAATCTCAATTTTATAATAATATTTTACTATGAGTAATCACAATTTAGTTGCATCACTTTTTCCAAGGATAATCTCCCAGATATGCACATTACAGCAGACTTGTTTCAAGAATCATACGTATAATTTTATGGTGAAAGTATCTGTAGAATTTTAATGGCTCGAATATCTCAAGTAATTGTCCAAAGCTACAACTTTTAAATATCTTCTTTTCCGAGGATAAAATGTTTTTTAGAGTTTGAGAGCTGTTGGAAAAAATGTTAGACAACTTTCCCCGCCTTTTTTCTCAATCTGTTATCTGTTTATTTGGATATCGAGTGTATTTGAAATGGTGTGCTCAAGTATGGATAAATTTTTTAAGCAAAAGTCTTGACTCCTCTGGTGGTGATACAAATATATATATTTATATATTCACATACACACAAACACACCATATGGTTAATGGGATGTATGCACTCTGGGAAAGTTACCTGTGAGAAGTCGCTTTCTCTCCTTGTAAGTAGTTTTGTTTCGCAATAAAACCCCCAGACTTCCAGCACTGACTGACCTGTTACACGAACCGTGAAGGTAGTTATATGCCTCTTCTGTCAATAAAGCCAGATTGAAATTGACTGGCGCAGTTTAAAGGGAAAGTAATAGTTTCAAATGTCGTTCCCAAGATTTGTACAAGAAGAACATGCCAAAGGTTGATTTAAAAATGTTCCGTGCAGGGAATTCCAAATTCCCAGTAGTTTCCCATTCACATATATGTACGATAGGCCTACATGAGGAGGCTCCCTCAAGAAATAAAATAAAAGGTTCCTAAAACTTCAAGCTTTACCTGCGCCTTTGAACGTGAACTTGAGTCTTGCTTTCTCTTACACCTTCAACCGTTCACTGGATTGTCTCTTGAAGAAAGTCTTCTCAATGTTTTGTATCCCTCCCCGGCCAGCTAGCTCTCTATGAGATGGATTTATATATGAAAGAAAAAAAAATAAACAAAATCATTTTTTTTAACTTGGAAAAAATTAGTATGCCAAAAGCATACAAAGTCCATGCACATTTCAGTCTCGTTTATATTCTATAGTTAATCCAGGTCCTGTCATTATACATAGTTTTGTATTAAAAACAGTGAAGAAGCTAACAAGGATAACAAGGAATATACATGTATTTTTACGTATATAATACTAGGTACTATTTAAAGACTGTAAATAATTTCAGCCTTGAACGAACTTCAAAGCTGTGAGTAAAAAGAGCAACTATGGAACCTTCCAGGCTTTTCCAGAGTAAACTAAAATAATGAACCTCCTACTTAAGCCATGTATTCTATAGACATGAGAAAAACCAACTTCCAATGGCTCTTCATAGCTTCGTTCCTTATTTTTTATTAAATTTCTTTCTGAATAACTCTTTAGCAATCAAATTATTTTCTCAAGCCTTTATAGTACATGAGGGCTTGTCTCTAAACAATTTATTTTCCCTACCTTTCTCCTCCCTGTATCAAATTTAATTCAAGTGTTGTCACAATAATGACCCTTCACACTAAAATATGTAGCAGACTAAAACTATGTTGTTGATAAGTTGAAATTATTTTTTTTAACATGCGTCACATCTTTTATAAATGTGTAGGCATGTAATTTAAAACCAATTGAAATACTAAATAGAGAGAAGTTGAAATCATACTTTTGAAAATGGTTTTTGATAGCCTTCGGCTCTCCTATTTTCTCTTTCCCATGGATCTAAACGAGAGTTCAAGGTTGTTGTAAGGAAGGGAATCAACAGAGAAGAATGTATATTCCTTCTCACAATTTTATCGCGTGAGTGGATAGAAGTGAGGTATAAACTTTCATCGAGTATTTTTAATATGGTGAGTATAAAACATTGATTGTATACAACTTCTCACCCATTGAAGGGGTGAAAGTGGTTTCTTTTAATGGGATTTTCTCACACAAGTTGAATAGGAACTTGTGGGCACTAGTTTTGAAAACATTACATTATTCTTCAATAAAAAATCCCTGCAGGTAATTATTATTGCTATAGTTTTTAATGCATCGTAAACTGTAATGTGGTAAAGGAAATATAATTGATTAGTGGATTTCTCTAAGTGTAAGTACGGATTAAGTTTCTCATATATTGGAATACCAATAATATAGCCTGCTTGTACAATATTAAAATTGTATACATATTACAGTAGATTCTCCATGTAGTGGCAGCCACGGGATGCCAGAAATTCTGCCACTATAGAGATATGCCACTTCGTCTACGACTACTTTCTCTATAAGAGCATTCTCCCTATATAGTGGCAGCCTCAGGTACCTTATCGTCAATGTTGCAATGTTATTCGCACTCTCTATAAGAGCATTTCCCTTAAAGAGCAAAAAAATTTTGTACCTTCCGTAAGCGCCAGTGTCAAATTGTAAGAAGGCAGGGCTGAAACGTTTTCTGCGAGGCGCGAAATAATAGTTGCAGCCTCACCGACGTTTAAACGTGTGTTTTAAACGTTTTTCACCTACGTTGTTAATGCTGTTGCACTTGGCTACTAGCAATTTGAAGTCAAGGAAGCCTCAACCTACTCCTTGGTACATGTTCTCTATAAGAGCACCACGCTATAAGGGCTACTTGGAGCTGACACATGGGGTGCACTTACAGAGAGAGTAGACATAGCATTGCATAAATTTTCTTTATTAAGATGTAAGGTCATGCCACTATTTTGGTGACGCATTAAGGCATTACCGAAAAGTTAGACACAATTGTGTTCATTTACGTCAAAAATGGGCTTTGATTTCATCAAATGTAGTATTTTTTTACTTTTCATCTGGAAATAGTTGGATTTTGGCCAACAAATGGGCGAAAAGGGTCTAAAAATCAAAATATTCTAAAAAATTCTGCTACTATGATAGAGATTTTTTAAAAAAATCTGTCACTATAGACTATAGCGTATACCTTAAACGTGGGGAGGAATTGAGTCTGTAACTGTAGAGAGAATGCAATCTTAGGGAGAACCGCTATAAAGGGAATTCATGTATAGAAATAGAAAAAAAGCTTGCAAAAAATAGTGAATTCATTTAAATTAAATCTAATGTAGATAATTAAAAAATCCTTCATTCCTTTTTTTGTCACATTTCAAAGGGTTATAATAGGTAAGACTAAATGAAAAATGAAGTTAGCGTTTCATTGCGCTGATGGAAACAATAATTTTTTGGGAATAGAACAGGAAACTGCCAAGTCTTACATCAGTTTAATCTGACATTGATTCATGGTCTCCAGTAATGTAACATCAACATGTACGGACTTTGCAGGGCAGGACGTCAGTGTCTTTAACACCGTCTCTGTATATACTGATTGGTATAACTTAATAATGTCACGTAGTATGTACATACACTTTCCAAGCTATTTAATGGGACAAAAAATTCAAACCAATCGAAGAAATAAGTTTGTCCTAATTACATTACTGCCTTAAATTAGCAAATCTAGTAATTCTCCCATCACTTTTGACTAATTCGTGTAATAATAGCAATTCCCTCCAAAGCTTAATACATTGACAGTTTAATCCTATCCGGTCCCGGAATTTTATTTGCAATTGAAAGCATCTTTTATGTATGTACTACACTCTGAGAAACATGTTCCTCCGACTGGGATCTTTCCAAGAAAAAAATAAGCTCTAAAAGATGGGAGCTCCAAAAATTGTTTGGAAAATAAATCTAGTGCTCTTGACGCATTGGAAGGAAGGAGGATTGACTGTTCGATATATAAGCTTTGAGGAAGGACGAAGGAGGAGAACAAGTTGGACTTTTATGCAAGTGTCAACAACCGTCTTGTTCAACTGACATTTATTATTTAAGTGGATATACATACTTATTTGTGTACACACATAAAGGCAGTCCGTAGTAGTAATAGAATGACAAAAAACACATAGTAGGAAACATCTTGAAGCCCTGGAACAACAACAAAGAAATCCCGGGATTTTCATTTATTCTCACATTTACAACTCTCCTCCACTACTTGTCAGAGAGACAAAACCATGAATTTGATTGCGGTCTTTAAGTATCCACCCAATGGGATCCCATCTCATCCTTTGCGGACGAACCGCTATCCAAAAATCCAACCAATTTTATTTAATTTACTCATTCGGCTATCCTAAAACCGCCTACGTCCTTAGCAGACTATAGAAAGCCGTTACCGAAGCGACAGGAATTCTTCCAGTAACTCTAATGTTTCAGACAATAATGTATTCTTACACATTAGAGTGAAAAAACGTGGAGGAGTCGAGTGGTTTCTTCTTCCTTTCAATATATATAGAATATATATACATATATTGTATCTACATACACATCACCCTGGTATCCTAAAACGGGAAAAGATCTTGTGAAGATTCCAAGTAAAGTTATATCTGTATAGTAACCATGAGAATGTGTTCAATTGAGTACAAATAAGGTAAAGCCCTGAACAAATCCACGGATATTCAATGTTATGCGCTGAAGGGCCCAGGCATCCGCAAAAGCAAGTTTGTGAAACTCATCTGGAAAATCCATAATTCCAGAATAGAAATCCCATAGCGCATATTGTATCAGAGAAGAGAGAAAGATAGTGAGAAGGGAACCATGTGAAATATACTGCAACGTTAGCTTTTTGAACCTCGCAAATATCTTCTCACTCCTCTCACAAAAACTACATATACTGTAAAATATATGGTCTAACCTCAAAATCTCAAGTTCCTGCACATAGTTCAGTCATACAACCACCAAAATGGCTAACAGTATGTATACATATAGGAACCTCCGTACGGCTATATACGTTCACAAGAATACTTTACACAAGACTACTTACTTAGCAGCGGTTGCAATCTTAAAGCTCCTGCTTAAAAATTGATGAACGAGACAAGCGCATAAATGGGAGAAAGACTGGGATTGAAGGTACAAAAACGAAGGATTTTTCTCATTAAAATGTTTCTCCAGCCACCGGCATATACACACAAGTTAAAAGTCCTCCCTTTAAATTACATACATTTCTACAAGGACAACTTAACAAAGACGCATATGAGTCCTACAGTGAGTACACACGGTCGTCGTACCTTGCCTTTCCTACACAAACTCCTGCTGCTTATTACAAAAGTGGAGATGTGATTACTTCCTGGGAGACACCATCTCCGTAGGACCATGAATGTTATTATCCGTTGGTGGAAAAGCCATCCACACAGACTTGTTTAACGACCTATTAATTGTTATTACCGTTACGTATACATTTACGCTTGCCAAAACAAATTAGAGTGTCCCATTAGGTCACCATAGTTAACCACATTTTGTATCTTCTCATCCCTATATGTTTCCTTGTTAAAGTAAATTCATTAATTTTCTGCCAGCCCTTTGATACGCGTTCATGGTTGAATTCTCTATACTTATATGTATCCTATCCTCAGTTTATAGACGTTGGTTGGACACCAATTTACTATCACGTGCAATACCATGGAAGATAGTGAGCTGGAATACCACATAAGATACCACACACGATAAAGTTTGCAGGATAAGAAAAATTCCGTAGGAATAGATATATGGCTCCATCGCTCCAGTCCCTATATATTTAAAGTGCTGTATAAATTCAAGAAACTAAGTAAGTGAGTAGTAACAAAACAGAGCCAGTACAATTATAGTGCATGTATTTACATGCTGGAACTGCCACGTAAGTAACTTTCCTAAATGACGTTGATTTACAATGAGGGAACATGCAAATGAAAAACTCGTGCAATTATTATGCACGTACATGTTATGTGAAGCTTGTATAATTCCCTTAGATAGCTTTATTTACAAATACTATGTTCACTATATGGTAATTTTATATACATAGTATATAAATTATATATAATATATTCAACCCTCCATATTATATAACTATGGACCAATCACATTTATTTAATTACTTTATACTTAATGTCCACCGGCCTCAGTACATTATCACTCAGGAAGGTTCTAAACCGAAGGTCTGTCTATGTGGCTATCCGCGGTATAGTTGTAGCATAGAAGTCTCTTTCTCCCTCCCCCCCCCCCGAAATGTACGCATTACACGCACTCAAATTACATTACTCTAATGAAACTCCCAGTTATCAGACCAATCAATGTCTGTCATTTTCCTCGCCATCCCACTATTCCTGAAACATGACACAATCCTGCAATAAACTAGAGAAATCAATCCATTTGATTGAGTTTAATGTAAATATCTCATTTAGCGGAGGCTTTTGGACACAAATACACTCCCAGGACCTGTTAGTCCTACACATGTATATTGATAGGTATAAATACATTGTAAATCCACAATGAAATGTAATATCACCGATATGGTCGTAATACCCTACATGTAATATTGTAAGGGATATACATACTTATAGTCAATAATATTGTAAATTCTTGGATTCAGATCCAAAACTTTCCTTTCTATTTTTCTTTCCAACAATAACGGTAAAATACAAAGGAAAGGGGAGAGAATGGTGATAAGAGAGATACATATTTCTTAGGAACAAAAACATACGCTACTTTTTCTTTATACTCTCATGTACATAAAATGTTTCAATAGGTTGAGAATTGGCTAAAGAAACAAAAGCGAAAGAGAGGGAAGCCTAAGGGAATAAAATTATTAGTAGTACTAGAAAAGCTTAGAGAATCCTGGAAGGTATGTACTAGTACTTGATCTGAGCTTAAGAAAAAATGTAAGCACATAACATCTGATAATGGCTAAGTACTTGAGAATATGGTGGTATTGCTGGTTTTAGAAATCCCTTTAAAATATATTTGTCTAGACTACATATTCAATTCATTGGATTTCTCGGAAATTCCAAGATTCCTTTGACGTTACTCTATCTATATTATACGTTTTTCCTAGAGTTAGTATTTACTTTGCAAGATCTCAGCTTTGAAGAGAGAGAGAGACAGTAAAGTCAGCACAGTTGGCCACACATTATGATATTATTCAAAGAGCTAAGTCAAGAGGGAAAATGTGATCTCCACTATAAAGAAAGCCTAGGTTTCGAACTGACAGTGAAAAGAGAGAGAGAGAGAGCGAAAGATGTGAACTGCTCCTCACAGCTCCTATTCTACAGCATAGAGTTAAAGAAACCTGTTGAGTTTTATTGAGTTTACTAAGTACATACTCTGAGAGAGAAAAAGGAGAGACGGAGAGAGGAGACAGCAGGATGAGAAGAGGTTCTTGAAGGCATCACAACAGGAAGAGAAAAAAACTCCAATTGAACCATGACGAGAGGTTTTAGAGGTATGGTCATATATATAAGCATTATGTCTCGTAGCTAGAGGTACTTGTTGTGAAAAAACATATCTATGATGACAGGAGATGAAAAAGTGTGTATAAGATTTTCGACCAGCTATTTTTTATGGACATATATCCCACAAAGGATTTTAAGGGTGCCCATAAAACCATTGAAAAAAAATCCGAAGCTACCAATGATATTACTTGGTAGTACGAGCTACTAACTCCCAAAGGTTCACAGCACCTATACATGTGTGTAGCGTCAAGGGAAAGAGAGAGAGAGAGAGAGGAATGAGAGAAAGAACGGAGAAAATATTCGGCGCAGTCGCTCCCCCAACCTACAACATCCCTTGCTCTGTAATGATTATTTACACTGAATCAAACCATATGGAAAGGATGGATGTGCCATCACTATTTCCCTTCACACATCTCTCTCACGTTGCATTTATTGTCAACATGAAAATAATATAATTTAATCAACCAACAAATTACTTTCCTCCCAATGCTTCTCACATTTTCCCTCCATTCTGACAATCTTCGACCCACTTTCCAACATACGTTCACACTCGAAAACACTTCCATACTCCAAGAAATGAGACTAATCTATTCTCCCAAAGTCCCCCACTTCCAAAGAAATTGCTACGACTCATGTAGATATATATATCTATATATACATATATTTATACATATACAACTGTGGAGCATATAATAATTCCTATCAACTTCCCCACAATAATATGATGGAAGAATTAAAAAATACTGTATAGATATGATTTGTCCATAGGACGAAGGAGGATTACTGGGAAAATTCAACACTTTTATGATTTTATCACAAATATATCATTAGTATCACTATAACTATTATATTTCCTTATAATCAGGAGGACAAGAGAAAAAAGAACTCACAGGCTAGCACAGACTTCCGCCAAGTCCTAAGCAATGGGGCGATGAAACCCAATAGGACAAAATTCACAGCATATGGTTTGTAATAATGACAAGCGAGAGTAATCTTCAGATTACAGACAGCAGAGGATTCAAGCTGCTCTATTCGAGCTATCAGTGTCTGTCTCTACATAGGAGTTTTTCCCCCTGGTTCTCCACAGTCTCTTGATAAGACCACTTACGTTTGTCAATTTCAGGGAAAAATTGAGAGAGAGAGAAAAAAAGAGTTCAAGTGGAATTCCAAACTCGAGGGAAACACTGGCTTTAAACAAAATGTTATAGGATCTCGGGCACACGCGAGTACACGGTTCAACGACTAATAATTCACCTTGTACCGAGTCAACGGGTTTTTGTCGGCTTTTTAACTTTTCCTCGTGCCGAACTCTCTCTTTCTAGTTGTGGAGGCCTCGTACTTTCTCCACTTTTACCTTTTATTTCTTCAACGTCTGCTTGAGAAATGTTGAACACCTTTTAGCATTACTCAAGGGTACTCTTGAAACCTTGACTGTGGTTTCGTCTTATACTCCCTCCCTACTGTTATCGTTTCAGTAACTTCCAACACATGCTTTTCAAAGCCCACATCATCTCTTCACAAGAAGAAGCTTATTGTGTATGGCTAATATTATGTAGCACTGTATTCACTCAATGTGTATTCAAATCTTGTCTGTGTGTTTCGTCCATAGAGGAGAGGTAAGATAAAGGAGCTGGTCCAGGATGTATGTGGGTTGAAAAGGCTCAACTTTTTCCACCTTATTTATTACCTTATTCTTGAATAGGTTAGTTTACGGCTTTTCCCAACACTACCTCCCAACCCTTGTAATTAACGTGTCAAAAGAAGTAAAGAGTTTCAAAGGTTCTTTTTTTCCGCCTTCCTAAATTCCCCTTTTCCCAAAAGTGTTGTAGCTTGTTGTCAAAATTTTTAAAATAGAATTTACCTCCGTTTAGTACAGAAACGCTTGTATATAGTTTATTTTTTACACGTGTAGAACCTGTGTTTGGATAGTTGAAAAAAATAAATGATTCCTCTCTATCAATTTAAGTAAATTTTGGAATTTTTTGAAGCATTCTTTCTATATATGGATAATGGATTTTAATAAATGGAGTAAAAATAAACGAAGGATTCAAATATTTAATAGTGTAAAATGAGAGGTCCAAGTACTTGTCTTCTATACCACATGTTGACTTAAGGAGTGATGAGAGGGTATGTTTTTTCAGTCTTTCTTATGGATATTTCCATGTGCAGAAAACGTATTTGTGACTGGCTGTTGGATAACTCGGTAATTCGAGAGAGAGAGAGAGAGAAAGAGCAAGACTGTGTGTGTTTGTGTGTACGTGTATGTGTGTGTTTGAGAAGTAAAATAGCAGACAAGACTGAAGGAACGGCAGGGCACGAGAAGACTGAGTAAAAGTTCAGCTTGATACTTTCTATTATGGGTGCTTCTACTGAGCTACTGCTGCTGCTGTTGCTTCTGCAACCTCGTCTCCTCTTCACTTGTACGAGTAGTAGTAACTGGTATTGGGGAAAGACGTAGAAGGCTTAGACTCATCTCCTCTCTCAGATCCACACACTCTCTCTCTCTCGCTCCCTTCCTGAAGGAAATTCGAATTGGTAGACAGGGCGACGAAATGTCAATGAGGTTGTGTATTGACTTGTTTTTTCTCTCTCCTCTTCTTTATTCCTTCATCAAATCAATCAAATTCAAATTCATCGAGAAACTAAAGACAGAGAAAGAGAGAGAGAGAAAGCCATACGTGGCAGATGAATGAAACCTTAGTTTTATATAAGAGGCGCATGTATTATTGTTTTGTGGGACAGTTTTATTTTCAGGGATGGGAGACCGGAGGAGATTTTCGAGAGGAATAGCATAGATAGAGTCTAAAGAGAAGGGCTGATCATGGCGAAAACATAGGAACTAGCCATCCAATTCAATTTTGTGAATCTTTATCTCCTGTGAATTCACCGCGAAAAATCGCAAATTCTCTTCATGGAGCGGAGCTTGAATATAGAAGGAGTGAGACAGTGAGAGTGGATATATATATTCAGTGGGAAACTCTTCTTGACAATAAAATAATGCGGGCAGTTGGTCTCAACTGTCGCCCATCATTACACTACCATCTTGTCCCAAATGACCCTTCCGAATTAGAACGTACATCAACCCTCTACCATTTATTAACACTAAAGGTTATATACGTGCCTCTCAGTCCATAAAGTTTGCTATTCCAATTACAATATAATGCCTCCTGCTTTCTCTTGCTGTATAGACAGAGTCATTGCTATCCTCCATTTGCAACCATGTACTATTTATATGCGTTCCCTGTAGACATGAGCAACTCTAATAAATTCCGTCTCTTCCATACATATCACATTCAACAGATGTACTTATTTTGTACAGCGAACATGTAATTATAAGAAGTATGCGCACATTATGTAGAACTTGGACAGAAGGGTTTGGCTCAGTATAGTATGTGCGTTGTGTAGGTGTATGCAAAAATGAGTGCAAAGTGGTGCATGGAATAAAGAATTGCAGTCCAACCCCCGGCCTGGGCTCCCTATCTTTGCTAATTATCAGAGTCGAATTGAGAAGTCATGGTTGCGTCCATGTAGATTCTCCTATATGTAATTGGGAATATGCTTGTATGTTGGATGTTCTTGTGTAGAGTGGTAGGAGATTTCTCATGAGTGACCACGGGGAATACTTTCATACAGTTAATAGAATGGTTTTTTACAGTACCAGTTGTACAGTAGCTCTTGTGTGATACCAGTTGTTTTTGTTATCACCATAAGTGCTTACTAGATCATGTATAGTCAGAGCTTTTAAAAGTACAGGTAGTCCTTGACAAGTACCCGGTTGGGTTCGACTTCTAGTCTTTACATTCTTTTCTACTTTATATTCGGGTCAAGTACAACTAGTCCATATAGGCTCAGGCTCCAGACTAGGAATCCTAAACTTGCGATTGCACAACTCTCTGAAAAAGAGCAGTTTTGACCCAAATATTTTCAGAGCACTTGCAGGAAAGAAATTATGTGCAGGAAAAATGTATGTGCTTTCTACTTCACCGGCCCAGCTCAACGCTAACACCAAAATCATCTGGTGGCTGCGTCGCGAGCATCAATAACCTATAGTGGTCAATGCCGCTATAACGGGTGGTTACTTTAACCAAGACTTGTTATCACTAAATCAATCCTCGTCAATTCATAAGCTATTACGTTAAATACAGGATCAAAAAAATTGGCCATTAAAATGACCATACCAGCAAAAGGTCTGCGGAAAGAAACCTGCTAGCGTTAAAAAATAGGTATTCATATTGATGAAAGAGTACAATGTTATATTGTTTTTTTGAAGATCAATTGAATAGAGAAAGCGATTTCCCGCTTTTTGGGAACTTTAAGGGTATAGTGCAGATTTTCAAAAATTTGTGATCCATGATCCAGCAAACACAGTTGGCTGATTTTAAGTAAAAAAAATTTACATTAAGAATAATTTTTAAAATTGAAGAAGGATACTAATTCCATCTGATTGCAATTGAAATACCTTATTAGACAAATTAGTTTATCCAGCAAATTCCCAGAAAATAGTATTTTCCTCGACAATTCTATTACGGGAAATTAAATGATATTGTGATAACGTGAGCATGTGCACACATTAGTATATAAAAGACACACATTCGATCCTCTTTAAAATTAATTATGATTTTTTACAGGTTAAAATGTTTAATGCATTATTACTAAATAAATGATTATATTACTTCAACAATTGGACCAATGAAAATCCCCGTCCTAATTTATCAAATGCAGAATTTGAAGCCCAAGTCTTTGGAGAAAAGGGCGGATATTGTCATTAAACCTGGAAATAAAGGCGAAGCCACGTTTGTTTGGAGGAATAGACCTGCAGATTTGTAATGTAGAATGCACGAAACAACTTATCGGTACAATCTTTTATACGATTTTCCTGAAAATCAAACTGCAGGGTACAAAGATTGATTGATTGATTGATTGATTTATTGCGTTTGTAGGCCGCGGCCCATACACAAATCCAATTTTTCATGTACAATTCACTCATTTATTTGTATATATGAAATTTATAAGGTTTGTATGATTACATTATTTATGTAATAATAGATATTGTGAACATCATCAATTGTTGGGTTTTTA